>QLOY01014874.1:0-16934 GCA_003313965.1 Megacollybia marginata
TGAATACACTATTTTGAGGCCAGAGAACAAAAAATAATTTGATTGAAATTTTTTTTTAAGGAGCCAAACTGACTGACTGACTGACCATCATCAGAAATTTGCATGTGACACCCCCTGAAAGTGGTATGTGTCTCAGTCTTCTCTTACTCTGATTAATGCTACAAATGTTTAGATGCCTTTAACAAATCCACATCCTGGTCCACAGAGTGTTCTGATACTAGACAACTGTTGTATTTGCCATGAAGCAGGTATAACTAAGCTTTTCTTTGTGAATTACACTCACTCTCTATGAATCAGGATGCAAACTGGTATTCCTTCCTCCATATTCCCCAGATATGAACCCAATTGAACAAGCCTTTCACTCCATCAATGCATATCTGCACCATTTTCTGAAGGACTTCTCATTATCCATCATGTACAAAGCCTGTCAATGGATTGATTTGCATATGGCAGAAAGATTTTTTAGGTCTTCTGGGTATCTGTAACAGACAAAGCTTTGATTATGATACTGGTACAGCAATTTCTAGTACAACTTCTTGGTTTGTTTAGACAAACATGAAAACAACAACCCTGATAGAACTGGACAAGTGAAAAGCACATGAACATAAAGAGTGACAAGCCTGCTCAAGGTTTCAAATTGCCCACCTGCCAGTGAAGCAGGAGTTCATCACCATGGCTATCACACTCAGGCTCTAGCAGTGGGATCATCTCAGAAATGTGGCACATAGTAGCTGAGGTAGAGCAGAAGTACCACCATTCAAAGTTAGCATTCAGTGGCAGTGAACCCAGGACCATCTGATAACCCCAGTACATTCTGGCTCCAGATCCATCCAAGAAGCATTGCTTATATTGAATACTGGCAGTCTTGGAACATTTGTTGGTGCTGTCATTGTCATCAATGGGATGCTTGTGCTTTGCATCTGTGCTCTCACACCACTTGAGCCCAGCTTGCTGTAGCTGAATTGAATCACCTTGTTTCAAGCCAATATTCATAAGTTCACAGATGTCAACATGGGGAAGGACATCAGGGCCAAGACCTTCTTTGGTGAAAGAATATTTGAAAGTGGTTGCTTCATTGATACCAAGTGTAGTTTCAGCATACTGAAGAAAACAGGGAAGTTTGGAAGGAGTGTTCTTGTATGGAGAGTCAGGGCTCATTTTTGGTGGGGTACTGGAAGGAAGTATTGAAGCGGGCTTATGATTGAGAAGTGTTTTGCAAGGCAAGCAACATCAGACAGGTTTCCATTTGTGCTAGTGGAGGAAGAAGAGGAAGTGGTGGCTACCAAAGATGAACAAGGATGGAACATAGAGGATAGAGATGATTGACACTTTGTGGAATCAAAAGCTATAGTGTTTGGAGGGACATCAACAGTGGCATGGCCATCAACAATGGTGTCAGCCCATTCACTAACCATCAAGGGGTTAGAGGAACAAGCTCACCAGTGAATGCACAGGGATACTTGAGGGATTGATCTTTTGCATTCCCATATTCTTCTTCAAGATCTTTGTGAGCCTAGGCATGAGAGCAGTCAAGGGCAGAAAGGCTGTCTTCCTGAATGCATTACCAGTTATGCAGGACAACATATAAATGTGAGTAGAAAACATACCTGATCGGACTCTTTAGTTACATCATCATTCAAGTTGGCCTCATTCTCAGAGCCACTGTCTTGTTCCTTTGCCTGCATTCAATACATCAATCCTGTTCTTGCACCAACTGAAATATACCTTTTTGTGTGCTTTCTCAATGATGAGTTGGTCAATGTTCAATGTGATGGGCTGATGAGTTTGCCTCTCCAAGATCAATTTGACAGCATCCTTGTACTTATCCCAAGTCTCAATGTCAAAGGCCTCACTAATTCTGGATTTAGTGCATAAGAGATTTAGTTTGCAACAGAGTATGACTTACTTCACAGGTGGGATAAGGAATTTCAAAGGAAAAAAGACTTTCTGGCCCATAAATTTCTTGAGTGCAAGCTTTTCAAAGATATCATTGATGAATTTGCAATAAGAATCCCTTGTGGGCCCCATACAATGTATAAAATCCAACTTTGTCTTTACATTACCCTTCTTTATCTTGGCTTTTCCTTTCTTGGGCTTGTCAACAATGTAGGTCTGATATTTGAGCATGAACTGTGGCTTATACTTGTATTCATGGCAGTGTCATTGTCTGCCATGCTGGTGAGGTGGAAAAGACACCAATGTCATATGTAAATATAGGACTTTGTTTTCATCTTTCCTGTTCAGTTTTATGCCACCAAACCATAGATCTTTGCCTTGATCCAGGTCCAATTCATCTTTGGGTTCTGCAGACTCTTCTAACTTCCTAAGTCCTTCTTCTGATAAGTTGATCAAGTTGTTGATCTCCTTGTTCAAAGTAAGCTTTTCTCTTGTGAAGTATGGAATGACTTGAAACTTCACTACTTTCAAATGTAGGACTGATCCATCCATCTCCATGAGAAGGTAAGATCCTCTGCTGGCTTGTTTTATCACTATTAGGGGTCCCAGCCACCTTGGTTTTAACTTTCAGTTTAGGTGATCTTCAATCAATGTATTCTGCATCAATACTAGATCTCCTGGTTAAACTTATAATACGTATATGCTCTTTCTCATATCTCTTAACCCAAGCATGTTTACCCCTGTCTATGTGTTTCTGCATCTCTAAGACATGTTGTTGGTGCTTTGCTAAGGCTCAGGCTCTAAAGCCTATTAACTCTTCAGTGGTAAGTACCCTGTCCAGTAGTCCCACTAGCCAAGTTGCTTCTAAGAGATCCAGCAGTATAACTGGATGCACTCTGGTCACCACAAAGAATGGACTACATCCCATCCTTTTCAAGCAGTGATCCTTTCCACCCACAATGCAAATAGTAAGTACCAGTACCACTTAGATAGGTCTCCATTGCATGCTTTTACCAGGATCTGCCTTAGATTCCAATGACCTCTTTTGATCTTTCCATTTGCTTAGGAATTGTACATGGAGATCTGATTCCTGGTAATCCCATATTTACTTTCTATCCAATTTAAGGCTAATCGGTATTGTCCTGCATTATCTGTAATAATCTTCCTAATGCATCCAAACCTACAGATAACATCTTTGAAGAGCCATTGTCCAATAGCTCTTTCAGTCTTGTTCCTTATAGCATGCACTTCCAGCCATGCTGTTAAGGCACATCACCCATGGGCAATCTTACATCCCTTAGACAGTACCAACATATGTAGAGTGTCTGCATGGAGCTCTGTGAATATACTCAGTGTATAAGTCACTGTCAGTGGTATCTGCAGCAGTTGTTTCTGCCCAAGTTGACATGGGTGACATGACTTTACATATTCCTTTATGTTGGCCTCCATTTTGGGCCAATAAAATCTTTTCTCTAAGAGTTGCTTGGTCATGAAGAAGCCCCTATGACCTAAACTGTCATGAGCAGACTTTATCATCCAAGTCCAATCTTGTTTATCTTCTACCACTAAGCATTAGTGGTTTAGTCCATCCAAGCACCTATATAACCTTCCTTTTTCATCTAGGAAATAGTGCTTAGCATTTTTTATGAATTGTTTGAATTTCTTGTTATCTCCTAAGCCTTCTGGCCAAGTTAAACTGTCCACTAACCATTCTCAAACTGCAGGTAACTTCTTATCCTGTTTGATTGTGGTCTTAGTACAATGTTCCTCACTATAAGGTAACCTTTCTCTATGCTTATCATTGTGATCCTTGTCATCAGAGGTCAATATTTTGTTCACTAACTGCATTGCTTTTAGTCTTGCTTTTCACTTAGAGCAACCCTCTTTATGAAGTTGCTTGATAAGTTTTTGCTTCATATATCTTCACTCTCCTTTTGACTGTTCACAGGCTTTCTTCAGTTCTAAGTGAAAGTCTGCCACTGATTTTGCTGCTGAAGCCACATTTTCTTTGGCAATAGTGTACCAGTAGCCCCCTTGGTAATTGATCTGATCCTGGAACTCCTCAAACAGCTTAGCTACAGCCTGAACTGAGCTACTAATCCTGACACTCCCCTAAACAGGGTAAACAACAAATCATGCTGCTGCCACAACCCAGGCAATGTCTAAGGGTTCCTTATATGGTTCATCAGGGTACTCAATGCCTTCTAGACTGACTGGTTCATCTTCCCAGTTGTCCATTTTAGGATATACTTCATCCTCCAGCTGTGGGTCTTGTCTAGAGAGTCCATCCAGTCCAAAAGTCTTTCTGGACAATGCCTTAGAGTAAAGTGGTACATCACTATGCACTCTATCCATTGGTTGATTGTTGTGTTAGGAGCTATGCTTGGGTTCATCAACATCCCCTTTAAGAATTTTGCATCAGTTTCAACTATTAACCTTCTACATCCTAGAAGCCACAACTTATTCACTTCTAAAGCCCAAAGAGTTCCCTCTTAGGTTGTGGAAATCTTGCTTCTCTTTCATTTAGGGTGATCAATCTGAAACATGCAAACCTGCATTGCTTTTTATCTCTGCCAGGTTCCTCTTGATAGATATAGAACCCAACTGCTTTCCATGAAGTATCTACTGCCAATTATGGGGGTGTCTAATTCATGATAGAGGGGCTTTAGAGCTGGGCAGTTCTCTAAGGCAGTCTTTAGGCTTTCCATTGCTTCTTCCTGCTCCAGTCCCCATTCCCATGGGACATTTAAGTGTTTAAGTTTCTCTAAGGGTTCCACTTTCTTAGTGAAGTCCTTAATAAAGACCTGACAGACCCCAGTTGTCCCTAAGTGTTAGAGAGTGACGTGGACAAGATCGAGTCACATGAGTGACAGTATTAATAACCTGGTATGGCTACTGTGCTTGTAAGCATCTTTCTATCCATACCAGATATGTATAATCATATTATAAGATGTATCTAAGTGTCTTTCTATCTGTACCAGTTCTTGACAGGTTATGGGCCCTGTTGTTTGCCAATAGATCCATAATATGCCAAATTATCATTCTCATTAACCAGTCTGCTTGTCACCATCTCGACCCCTATCCATGTCTTCACCCACCTCCTCCAACAAATCTCATCTAGAGCTTATCAAACTCAACAATGACAGCAATACCAATAATTATTCAGAATGGATGGTCAAGCCAAAGCTTAAATTAAAGGCCTACAATTTATTGAAGGGCCAGAGTCAACACTGCCAACAATACCAAAGCTTAGAGCTATTTGTCATATCCAGGGGAAGGACAAGGATGGCAATGATGCTGTCATCACAGTACCCGGTAACAAAAAGGAAGTAGACAATGCAACAAAGGTGGCAGGGCCTTGGTTAGTCAACAATACAAAAGCCCTATCCTTAATAGTTGAATCTTTCCTCTATCAAAACTCCATCTTATCAAATGACTCGATTATGCCAAAGAAGCTTGGGATGCCATACAAGCTGAATATTGGCCCATGAATTTGATGAGAGCTACCCAACTAAAACAGGCTATTCTGCAATATGCACCTGGAATAGGTTGGGACACTGTCAAATGGAGGGAGGATATGCAAAAGATGTTTGATGAGCTCATGGATGCAGATCCTAGCATGATGTCAGAGCAGGAATTTGCTCAACACCTTATCACCATGATGCCTTGAGATGGAGAATGGCAGTATGCTTCTGCCCAGTTGAATCACAAAATGGTGAGAGCAGAGACACTCAAGACACCTCTTCCTTTGAAGTATGTCATTGAGAGGCTTAGGGCTGAAGATGAGAGGCAGAAAAACACAGAGACAAGTACTTCAGTGTTGATGACTGCTTGGTCCAAGTTTAACCAATCCTCAGCTAAGTGATCTAGGGCAGACAACAACCCCATCCTTGCTTATTCTAGGCCAACAGGATACAAACATCCTAGAGATTTGGTTACAACAGGTAGTAGACCAATTTGCAAGAATGAGCATTGTGAGACCCCAGTTGGTCACAGTCAAACCAATTGTTTTGCATACAAAGGCAGCAAACAAGGACTCTATCCCAAGTGGTATCGTGGATCTCAAATTGTACATCTACCTCCAAATGAGTGTTCATGCATTTGTCAAGAAGAACAGATTGAAAGGGTCAACAATAGATCTGCTCACCAACTGAATAACAATACCCCAGTTCCAAATCCAAATCCTTTGTCTCAGCCACCATACAACAAGGCAACCACCAATAATGTTTCCACCAGCAACCCCATATCTCGTTCTGGATTTGACAAAAGCATCACACATGATGTAAACAAACATCAAGTTTAAGCATTTTTTACTGGACCTGAAATCATTCTCAACACTATTGCTGAACCTCATGATGCCAATTGTCAATGCTCTCCCACATTGCTATTGAGAAGAATACAGCCATATTCCATGATAATGGCGCTACTTGTCATGTGTTCTATGACCACTCACTATTCCACACTTATCAGCCAACCAATCCCCCTATCAATGTCAATGGCTTCAGGAGTGAATTATCTGCCTCAGCACCCAGTGTTGGGACAGTGAAACTTCTGGCAAAGGTTGGTAATGCAGAGACCACTGTCGTATTGAATGATGTTCTGCATGTTCCTTCCAGTAGGGTCCATTTGGTGTCCGGATCATCCCTCAATAAGAGGGGTGTTGATACTTGGACATCAAAAGGTAAATTGTTACTGCTAAAGGATGGGAAAACATTTGCATGAGGTTCTTTATGGAAAGACCTTTATAAACTCGACCTTACTCCTATCAAAGGCCCTACACAACTGACACAACTGCTTCTGTTGAGAATCAAACCTCAAACCTTGTTAGAACAAATGGAAATAGCAGCTGTTTCAACAACGCCATCCTTCAGTGATCCAGATTTTTACATTGCCTAGTGGGCCATATAGGCATTAAAGGGCTTTCCCAGGCTACAACAGGCCTCACTTGGGATGAGACTTATTTGCCTGACTGCTGTATATGTGCACTATCAAACATCAAAAGATTTCCTTTCCCCAAACACTCTTTTACTCAAGCCACTCGACCTCTTTTCAGAATTCATTCTGACATCTGCAGCAAACTTCCTACTGGTTACAGAGGTTACCAATACTTCATACTTTTCATTGACAACTGGTCTCATTATATCACTATATATTTCCTTAAACAGCGGTCAGATGCAATCAAAGTGTTCATTGAATTCTGTACTGCTATGGAAAAGTTTTTAGGTGTCCCTATTATCATCCTCCATGTCGACAATGCACCAGAATACATCCATGGGTTGTTTGAAGACTATTGCAAACAGAATGGACTCACTTACAAAAAGATAGTACCTGATGTGTCACAACAAAATGGTGTTTCCAAACATTCCAACTGGATGGTCACATCAATGATGCAGGCTCTTCTACTTGATGGAGATGTTGCTGATTATTTCTGGCCATTTGCTGCACAAACTGCAGTACATATTAAAGTTCATGTCCCCCACTCTGCGATTGAAAGAGGGAAGACACCTTTCAAGTTGATTATGGGAAAAAAACCAGATTTATCACATTTACATCCTTTTGGCTGTGTTGTAACCACCTGTCAGCTCAACTCTGACTCCTTGCCCAAATTTCAACCAAGGGGAGAGGAAGGTCATTTCTTCAGTTATACGAGAGATTCTAAAGGGTACCTGATCTGGTTTCCTGCCTCAAGGACAGTTCTTGTCCATTGCGATGTCATATTCCACAACATTGACAAAGTGCCTACATGTTATGTGCCATGCCTTACTCCGGTATAATCCGATTTCCCAAGTCGCAGCCTTAGTTATGGCCTTGCACAAATCTCAACAGGGGTTTTCCGCTATGAAGTCTTCTGAGCATTTCCCCTTCAACTCCAGTCCAGTTCCAGGCCTCCGGATCACAGCCCGGCGCTCCACCAAACTCCTGACCCCGAAATCATCACTGGACCACATTCCATACACATTTCTTGAACCTATGATCTTCTTGTATATATTTCTCTAACTCCAATTACCTCCACTTGTAAATACTTTTGTTTTCCTGCTTAGACTCTTTACCCTGTGTACTCCTTAAAACTCCAGTCCAGTAGTATTTAAGCTACAACTCAAGTCCACTGTACTTTAGACAGAAAATCTATCTATCTAAACCCTCTGCTATTGTAAGGCAACAAGCAAAATGAGAGCTTATCAGGCCACTCAAAGACTTGGAGAAACTTATAATACCAAAACTAAAGAATACATCGAATAAGTAGGGGCTTAAATACTGAATGGTTATCAGGTGTACAAATGTTAAGGCTTGTAAGAGAAAGATAAGAAGGGAAAAGAGATAGGCTATCTGAGCCTCGTGTCTGTGATAAGTTATCAGAAGTTTAATATAAAAGATAGCGGATAGAGGAAATGAAAGATAGGGTGATGTTGGATAGGAGATGGGGTGATATGTCTATAAATGAATAGGGTTCTGATAAGCCATGTGGTTGGGCGCTAAAAGTAAGGAAGTCGTAACATTACCCCCTCTTTAAGATCATGGTCCCCATGATGGTGTCGTGAATTGAAAAATTGGTTTGAAGGAGTTAAGGATGGTTCGGTTTGAAGAAATGATAATTCCTCTGTTAGAAGAGGTTGGTTTCGGTTTGTCCGGGTATTTTTTGTGGAAATTGTCCACCTCTTCTTCAGCATGTCATACATTACCACGTGGTTCCCATGAGTTTTCGGTGTCGGAGAAGCCTTTCCATTTGACCAGATACTTGATATATCTTCCCTTTTTGCAGCTGTCAAGGATGGCTTCGACTTCAAACTCTTCTTCTCCTTCAACTAAATCTGATGGTGGTGGTATATCCTTAGGTTGGATGTCGAAGGAGGGTGTTGTGAATGGTTTTAAGAGTTTTTCGTTGAATACATTGTGTTTTCATCGCCAGGTGGGATTCTGCAGTAATTTGAGGTGATAAGCCGCTTGTCCCACTTTTTCCTCAATTAGGAAAGGTCCGTATCGTAAGTGATCTAGTTTTTTAGTGGGTCTCTGTGTTTTGATGTTCGTTCCTTCTAGCCATACTAGGTCTCCGGGTTTGTATTCTCGCGATTCAGAGCGATGTTTGTCGAATTGTTGTTTCATCGCTTCCTTCGCTAAGGCTAGGGCTGCCTCTGCTTCTTGTCTCGCATTGGAGAGTCATTTAACCCATTCGGTAGCTGAAGGTACTTGATCCCTTTGTAATTCTGTGCCAGTGTAAGGATGATAACCGTGGTCAACGAAGAAGGGTGATTGTTTGGTCATGGAATGAACTCGATTGTTGTAACTGAATTTGGCACACCATTCGCTCCAATTGTCTTGGAGATAATTGACGAATAGTCGGAGGTAAGCTTCTACCTCTTGGTTCGCCCTTTCCGTCTGCCCATCAGTTTCTGGGTGGTAACCTGTGGATAGATGTCATTGAATACCAAGTTGTTTGCAAATTTGATCCCATGCTTTGGCTACTGTCTGAGGTCCCCAATCTGAGATCAGGACTTCTGGAAGACCGTGGTATCGGATTACTCTATCTCATACAAGATTAGCAAATCCTGCTGCACTAAGTTCTAGATGTGTGGGTTCCACATGAATGCGATGACTGTATGTGTCTGTGAACACTTCGATCGCATTAAAGCCATTGGATTCGGGGAGCGGTCCGATCATGTCGGCAGTAACTTTTCGCCATGGTTGTTTGGGAATGTCATGAGGATTTAGAGGGGCATGTAAAGGTTGTCGATCAATTTTATCTTCTTGGCATTTGATGCACCCGTCAACGTAACGACAAATCATTTTTTGCATTTGAGGCCACCAGTAATTTTGTTGGATGAGTTCCTGAGTTTTGTATCTTCCAGGGTGTCCAGCTAATGGGTTGTCGTGATGGTCTCGAATGATTCGTTCGCGTAATTTGTAGTTTTGGGTACATAGATCCGATTGTCGTAGAAGATTAGCCCATCGGATTCTTTCCATCTTTTGTCTTTGCCTTCCAGGGCTTGTTTAGTGGAAGGATCCAGTTTCCGTAATGGATCTTTCAATTCTGGAAGGTATTCTGGTGGATCGTGGACTATGATTGCTTCTAACACCCTAAAAGTCATAGGCACTAGCATAACGATGTTTTCGTTATCTTTTTGTCCCATGTTGTGGTCTGGCCGTTTAGATAATAAGTCTGGCTGTTGGTTTAATTTGCCTGGTTTGTGATGTAATGTATAGTCATAGTCCACTAGTTCTGTAACCCAGCGTGCTTGGCGCCGATTAAGTTTCTGGAGTTGTCAAAAATACTGTAAGTTTTGATGATCTGTCCAGATCTCGAAAGTTTGTCTGGCCCCTAGTACTAGGTGTCTCCATTCTTCTAGCGCTGTCATAATAGCGAGCATCTCTTTGTCATAGATCTCGTAGTTTCGTTTGGTAGGTGAAAGCGCTTTGGAATGGAAGGCTACTGGGTGCCACTTGCTGTCTATTTGCTGTGAGAGCACTGCTCTGATAGCCCCTTTGGATGTGTCTGCCTCTATTCTGAATTGTCCTTTGTCTTCTGGTATCCGTAAACAGGGTGCTGTGGTGATGGTCTTTTTGAGGGTGTCAAAAGCAGTCTGTTGGTCTATTCCCCATGTCCATGTGTCATTTCCTGTTAGTTGGGTCATGGGTTTCGCGATCTTGCTGTAATCTTTTACGAATCTTCTGTAGAAATTGCAGAATCCCAAGAATTGTTGTAACTCCTTTTTATTCTTGGGCACTGGCCAGTTTTGGATTCCGCTGACCTTGATCAGGTCCATTTCGACCTTACCTTCTGACACGATTAGACCTAGAAATTCTATTCGTTGTTTTTCGAATTCGCATTTTTCTGGTTTTAAATAAAGTTTGTTGGCATGTAGAATGGATAGGACCTGACGAACAAGTTTGCAGTGTTCGTCTAGGTTGTTGGTGAAAATGAGAATGTCATCGATGTATACGAGAACCTTCCCAGTGTTGATCAGGTCTCGTAGAAGTTTGTTCATCATGGTTTGAAATGTGGCTGGCGAATTAGTGAGTCCAAAGAACATTACTAGGGGTTCGAACAGTCCTCGGTTGGTGAGAAATGCTGCCTTCCATTCGTCTCCTTCTTTAATCCATACATTGTTGTATGTCGAGCTTCGTGAAATATTTGGCACCTTTCAGCTTGTTCACTAGCTCTTGTATTAAGGGGAGAGGATATCAGTTTTTTACGGTCATATCATTGAGTTTTCGATAATCCTGTACAGGTCATAATCTCCCGTCCTTTTTCTTGACAAAAAAGAAGGGTGATGCCATAGGAGATTTAGAGGGTTGAATGTGTCCAGTGCATAAGTGTTCTTCGAGGAAGTTGTCAAGTTCTGTTTGTTCATCCAGGTTTAGGGGGTATACCTTGCAACCCGTTGGCTCTGACCCTGGTTTTAGTTCTATTGCATGGTCCCATGGTCGACCTGGTGGTAGAGTGTCAAACTCTGTTTTTTCAAAGACCTCTTTGAATCCTTTGTATTGTTCTGGGATGGGATTGGTTTTTTTGTTCTTTTCAAATTCTTCTGCTAGTGCATTGGAGATGGACTGATGAGCTCGTATAAAGGCTTTGTTTCTCCTAATGTTGTGAGGCAGCTTTGGATATTTCATCCAGATGCTATCTCCGTCTTCCATGTCTTCTGTCTCCGTATATCCGCATGCATTTGGACATCTGGTGAACCGTAATGATCCCATCATCCAATCAACTTCAGGGTTATGGAAGTTTAGCCATTCATGTCCAAGGAACACGTCTGATCATCCTAAGTTGGTGACTGCAAACTTTCTGATCTCAGAATGTCCTTCTATGATCATTCTCATTTCCGCATAGTGGGTAACTTTTCCGTTGTTGTTTTCTGTTCCGTCCGTGTTGTATGCAGTGATAGGATGTTCCTACTTGTGCAAGGACAATCCTTTTTCTTCTGCGAATCACCGGCTGATACAGCTGCCTGTGCAACCACTGTCAAGAAGTGCCTGTGTCTGATATCTGGTCCCCTTTTCCAGATCTTGAAGTTTGATCTGGATGTTTAGTTCTTGATCCGTCTTGGTGGTTCTGAAGACGAATTGTTTTGGTTCATGGAGATCCTCTAGCCAGTCCAAAGCTTTGTTAGTGGGGACGTTTAGTAGTTGTTTAACAAGATGTCCATTCACTTCTCGTTGCTTTTGATCATGTACCCACTGTTTCAATGTTCCTATTCCTGCTTCCATGGCTCGATCTTGTAACCTTGATAAGACCCATAATGCTGAAAAGGGTTCGGGCTTCTTTTGTTCTGTTCGTGGTTGTTCCTGGAAGTGACCCAAAGAAGTGGATTCTTTATCCTCAACTTCTTCGATCGTTGTCTTCCATTTTGTGCCTGTTTTTGTTTTGACGCTGGACTCTTTTGCACATAAGAAAGATGTATTCCTATTATATAATGCTTCGGGGCATTCTTGACAAGAAACGTGTGCATAAGAGTCCTGACTGGGGGATGATGAAGTCACGTCTTCTTCGCTCCCATTTAAAAACCCGCAGCTTTCTTCAGCTGTTCTTTTTCTTCTGTTGTGATGTTTGATAGATCCCAAAAGTCTAATGTGCGTGTAGTGAAAGGTTGTTTTGGAGGAGGTTGGGTGTTACACCATCGTCCCGGATGTTTTTGGTGACAGTGTTGGCATTCGCCTCGGCAATTCTTTGAAAAGTGATACCCGACTTTTCCATAATGTTGGCAAGTAATGGGTTGTTTAGTGCGTCCAGCGCTAAGGTCCATGGGTTGACCTTGTCCTCCATAGGTTTGAGCAGTAGTGTTGTGTGTTTGTGAGTTCTGCGGCTGTATAGTTTGTCAGGGTGGTACAGGCTTCCCAGTATGGAAATTTCCAAGTCTGGTTTTTTCCTCTTCGAGCGCCATTTCGATATTGTACAGCCTTTTCTTTACCCCTTCATATTTGTCGAGAATGGGTATGCCTCCTCGATATATTTCCCTGATGATTTCATATCGAACCTGGCCTTTAACAAGATTGATAAGAACATTGTCCATGCTTCGATATCCCGCCGTGGCAGCTTTAAGTTCAAACTTGGTAAAGTACTCCGTCAGGGAGTCTTTTCCTTGTTTAAGCTGTCATAGTTCGTTGGCGGCGTTGATCTTCTGGTTTGGGTCTTCGAATGCACCTGTTAACTGGAGGAGGAATTCATTGTAATCTTTTGTGAGGATTTCTCCTAGATAACAGTGTTCCTCTTTCCAGTTTCGAAGCCAATCTGATGCGGTGCATGGTGACCTGTCTTCTGTTCCTAAATACGAAATGATGAACCAGATTCTTTGTTCGTTGTTTTGGAATTCGTCTTTGTATGCCATGAGATAGGTTTCTACTGCCGAGATAAACCCATCCCATTTTGTTCTGTCACCTGTGAATCTAGGTGGCTTGGCGACTTTGATTTTGGAGTTGGCCGAAATGGTTGTTGGTCCTTGTGTGACTGTCGAGGTTTTTTGGGTTCCTTTGGGGCTTCTGTCTGGCTGCATGATGATTGTGCCTCCACCATTGTTTGGTTTGGTTAAGATGGTCCCCATGTATCCTATGTCTGATTCGAACACATCTGTTACTTCCCCGATGGGCGAGGGTATCGTTGTATCCTCGTGAATTTCATACTTGGCGTTGGCAAGTGATTGTCCTTGTACCTGGACGAACTGTGCTCCTTTCAGTCGTCTGCTCATGTAGAGAGTTAATTCCCATAGTACACGCGTGTCTGGGCTTCCCCCTGCTGGCCAGTAGTAGGGCGGTTTTGTTGTGTCAGTGATTGGGTTTGATTGAGAGGCCGATGCCACAGGCATGTTGGTGTCAATGTCAGTCATGTTTGAAGTGGACTTTGCATAAAGATGTTTTGGTTGGTGTCAAGGTTCGATGTCGTGGAATCAATAGAGAAGGTTCTTTAGTTTCTTTCTTGATTGTTGGTGATTCGGGTGGTAATTCTTGAGGTGTAGCTTGAGGGGTTTCTGGTTCCAGTGATTGAGGTGGTGTAAAAAAGGTTTCTTCGTACGGTACTGGAATGTCGTCAAGACCTTCTTCGTATGGGTTGTCTGCAAAGGTGTTAAGGAATTGGTATTCCTCAGTAGCTTGTTCAATTAAATCTGTGAAAATATGAACACCTTGTGGTTCGAAACGTTTTCTGTCAGCATTGTACTGAGTGTCTGAAATGTGTCCGACTTGGACGTTGCGATAAATGTGGTAAGTTCTGTCTTCTTGTTTTGGTGTTACAAAATGTCCTGGTCCATAGATATTATTGATATACCAACTAAGATTGAGTGGGGCGGACACAAGAGTTCGCTCTCTCGATATTCTGACGGGTGTAGAGGTGTCGGGCGTCATGAATTCTGATATGATTGTATATGGGCTGGAGGGTTTCTTCAGTGGAGATTGGGTCGTGGAGGTCGACGAGTTCTTGTTGATAAATGATGTCAAAAAAATCCCTTTCTTCGTCTTTTAGGATTCCTAATAACCACAATTTGTCTGCTGATGAAAGATATTGCGTTTCTTTTTCAAGAATCACTCTGAGACTGCCCCAGATTTTCAAATAATCTACATGGGGTTCGCTAAATTGTTTGCATGTAGAGATAAACCAGTCCTCTAGTCGTGCTTGTTTTACTACTCTCATCAAAGTCTGGGAGAACGTCTGGGCGTCTCCTCGTCTGATTGTCATTTGCATTTGTTGCACCGTGTTGGCGTCTTCGTAGTACTGGTGTGTTTGAGTGATTCTAACTCTGCTGTGAGGAGTTTGCCATCTTCTGATTGATATGGTTCTGACCACGCTGCTGTGTCGAATCCAAAGCTTATGTCCGTATTGATTCCTTTGTCTGTTCTGTTGTTGTCTGTGTTGGTCCTGGTATCTTCATAAAGATGCCCCCACCTTCCTTGGTTGATGTCGTCGAATCGTTTCTTAAGACTTATGAAGGTTGCTAGGGGAATGTGAGCAGTGTAGTCTACCGGGTTAGTGCAAGTGCCGTTGTCTCTGTATTCCTTGATTTCTGGTTCGGTCTCAGTGGCAACGCTTTCGTACATCTTTCTTCGACTGATCCAGTCTTGTGTAAAAATGTGAGTGTAGTAGATCCGGCTAATGATTCTGGGTGTGTAGTCAAAGGGAGTCGAGAATCTTTCAATTACTTCGTTGACTCGTTGGTAGATTGCAAGATATGGTGTAAAGTTGGCAGTGACTTGACTGTGATGATAATTGTGAAGTATTTGATTGTTTCGGATCTTTTGTTGCCTTTCGATTTCTGTGTCGTACGGCACTGAAAGCGATTAGCAATTCAAGGTTGGTTTTCTTGTCTGCTTACTACTGTCTGTCTTATTGGGAACTTCCCGCTAGCCAACGGTACTACCAAGTAAGACAAGAGGAGTTTATAGATGAGTTGCTCCGATACGGCGTTGTTGTCGTACACGTAGGCGTCGATTAATGCGATGGCGTCAACGAAGTCGGTGGCAAGTGATGTCGAGGGCGAGGTTGCAGATGGCGATGCACCAAGTGAGAAGTAAGATGTATGCAAAGTTTTTGACTGAGATGAGTGAGGTGAAGGAGGTTAGTTTTGGTATTTTGTAAGGTGATGAGCAAAATGAGAGCTTATCAGGCCACTCAAAGACTCGGAGAAACTTATAATACCAAAACTAAAGAATACATCGAATAAGTAGGGGCTTAAATACTGAATGGTTATCGGGCATACAAATGCTAAGGCTTGTAAGAGAAAGATAAGAAGAGAAAAGAGATAGGCTATCTGAGCCTCATGTCTGTGATAAGTTATCAGAAGTTTAATATAAAAGATAGTGGATAGAGGAAATGAAAGATAGGGTGATGTTGGATAGGAGATGGGGTGATATGTCTATAAATGAATAGGGTTCTGATAAGCCATGTGGTTGGGCGCTAAAAGTAAGGAAGTCGTAACAGCTATAAACCTTTGCTCTGCTCAGTTTCCCCATCCTCCAGACCAAACTTCTACTCAGACTTGACTAGGTACTAGGCTGGACCTCTGTCGGTTATTCTGACAAAGTTCTGGACCGAATCCTGAGTCCAACCAGCTAGTCCGCATCTGTATGAACCCCAGTACTCGGAGTTCGTCAGACTTGCAAATAGGGGCATGTCAGACATAGAGGCGTGTTACCAATAGTCTCGTGGAAGTGCCCTTCCAGTCCACACGTTCTTGATAGTATTTTCTGTCTCAACCTCTGTGCCCAATATCGCACTAATGTCTGTTACTCCAACATTAGAATCAGTTCTGGAAATGACTGAACAACCCTTGGCCCTTCTGGAACTCAGTGATCTTGGTCTGGCTCAACCTTAGCATGAATTTTCATCCCTCTCCACATATGACACCGTAGATACCCAATTAACCCCGCAATCTCCCTGTAGAGATCCTGAAGGATGGTGGTACGGACAACCTGGTGCTCTGCCTCACAATGTTACCTTTGCCCCCACCCTACTACAATACTGAGAGAGACAACCCTCTGCTGAATCCAATTTCTACTCTTCTCTGACTCAGCAAACCTCCGGACCTCTGAGAATTTCATCTGGTAGAGTCAATACTCGGCCTCATCCCAGCCAACCACCTCACTTACTTAGCATAAGTGCTGGTAGAGCTGTCAGAGCCCAGTACAGGATTCCTCTGTTAGGAGGCCCTGAGGGGGTAGCCTTTGAGTCACTAGATCTGCCTGGATTATTCCCAAGTCTGGAATCACAAATGGTAAGTTCCGGTGTTCAACCCATTTTTTCCTGACAACCTCCACCACACATGCTGTTAACTCCAACCATTCCTGTATCATCTTCCACACCAGCACCACCTCTGGAACCATCCTTGAATCCACCTCCAGGACCTCCTGGTGGACCTCCTCCTCTGGGACCTCCTGGTGGACCACCTCCGGGACCTCCTCCTCCAGGACCTCCTGATGGTCCCCCTCCGGGGCCACCACCAGGACCTCCTGCACAACCACTGGCAAACTACATTGAAAGACTTCTTGCCCAGAACCTAACCACACTAATGGCCCTTATGCAAAGAAATCAGCAACCCCAACAACCACCCTCAAATAAA
>QLOY01014929.1:0-15042 GCA_003313965.1 Megacollybia marginata
TCTGTTCGACGAGTAGCTCTAACCACCCGACAGTCTTCAAGTAATTGTTCCTCGAGATGGCGATGTAAGTAAAATCACCGCCATTACATATATAGTTATCTAACCTCATTGGCAGAGCGGTCTTGTTGATGCAATGAAGTATTGCATCCAACGAACCGCAAAACCGAAAGTTAACGAACATCAATCGGTAACAAAAGAGCCTTCAGGGAAAGGTAAGGAGACATTCTCAGACATATCTGAGTGTCTACGGAGTCGGGGATTCGAACTCGTCGAGGGGAAATGGGTCAAGCGTTCTGCACTTCCCGCTAATCCTCCTCCGGGTCCTCATCAGGCCTCTCCTCCACCCCCTCTTCCGAATCACGCCTCTCCGTCTCCTCTTGTTCACGCCTCTCCCCCTCAGCCTCTCCTTTCAACTAAGAATCGACAGAAATCGGATGGCTCTCTTCCTGATCCACAAGGACTCAGAGGGACTGGGTCAAGAGAACAGAGTTCGAAAGATAGCGCTCATCGTGCCTCTCCACCTCCTCGCCTTGTTCACGCCTCTCCGCCTCCCTCTGACGCTTCTGAACCTGCCCTTCATCAACGGCCTCTCCCTCCGACTAAGGATCGACAGAAATTGGTGAACTCTCCTGATCCACAAGGACTTGGTGGGACTGGGTCGACTCATCGTGCCTCTCCACCTCCTCGCCTTGTTCAGGCCTCTCCGCCTGCCTCTGACACTTCTCCCCAACCCCCGTCTGGCCCTGTCCGGCCTCTCCCATCAACTGAGAATCGACAGAAATTGGGGGGCTCTTTTCCTCATCCACAAGGACTCGGCGGGACTGGGTCGAGAGAACAGAGTTCGAAAGAGATCCCTCATCGTGCCTCTCCGCCTCCCTCTGACGTTTCCCCCCAACACCCGTCTGGCCCTGTCCGGCCTCTCCCATCAACTGAGAATCGACAGAAATCGGGGGGCTCTTTTCCTCATCCACAAGGACTCGGCGGGACTGGGTCGAGAGAACAGAGTTCGAAAGAGATCCCTCATCGTGCCTCTCCGCCTCCCTCTGACGCTTCTCCCCAACCCTCGTCTCGCCGTGTCCGGCCTCTTCCATCAACTGAAAATCGATCAGAGGGCTCTCTTCTTGATCCACAAGGACTCGGCGGGACTGGGTCGAAAGAGAGCCCTCATCGTGCCTCTCCGCCTCCTCGCCTTCTTCACACCTCTCCGCCTCCCTTTGACGCTTCTCCCCAACCCCCGTCTCTCCATTTGCGGCCTCTCCCACCAACTCAGAATCGACAGGGCCGACAGCAGGGCTCTCTTCCTTATACACAAGGACTCGGCGGGACTGGATCGAGAGAACAGGGTTCGAAAGAGAGCCCTCATCGTAGTGCTACTACCCCCTGATTATCAAGAAGAATGTACATCGAGTTATTATATGCGGTTATACATCTGTCTAACGTCGTATTCTTTTCTAACTCGTGCCTCAAGCAGTTGTTATCGATGCTCCAAAGAACCGATAGTGAATCATAGATTCATTCAAGTCAACGTTTTCCCTCGAGAGAAGATGACATCTCGAGCGAACATTCAACATCACTTCTGATGAACAAAGGATATCTCTTGAGCCTGAGCGTTTCCTTCTCTTGAATTCGACTCGGAAAACCTCTCGATGAATTTGTCAAAGATGACGGACGTCGCTTCCTCTTCTCCAAGACACACCGACGATAAGGCGATTTAAAGGAAGACCAAACGAAACGCAGTTGCAAGGTGGGAATTGCAGAGATCAAGTGGAGTTAGTTAGTCGATAGTCCGCATGAACGGTTATAATCGAGCTCAACCTACGTTGTATGCTGATGCGGGGGCCAAGTAGAGGTTGGTGTCGTTTGAGACTGTGATAGAATGTACATGTACACCTAGGCGAGGCGGAATAGCCAACTTGGATGAGCTCAGGGTACTTTTGGGATACTACTTAGCTTAGGTTCCCGAAATCCACCCGAAATCGTACTAGCGCGACATCCTACATCTTGAGGCACCGTGGCGTTAGGACAAATAGAGCCGCTACCAATAATGATCAGTTATAAGCTTGAAGACAACCAGAACTGGTTACAATATAACTTAATAATTTGTCGGCAAGGATGTTCGGCAAAGTAACCTTGCTGACTAAGCGGCATGGCCGGGTTTCCGATCCGACACTGGTTTTAAATTTTCCGTTGTCCTTCCTTCCACCAGCGACTGATACCAAACAGAATCGTTTTGCTGTGTTCCACCGCTCAGCGGGGCATATGGGATTAGCGTCAAGACTGTTGGTCATAAAATAAGTAGAACTGAGAACGTACAGGTAAGAAGATGTTCTGCCCTTGGTTGGCAGGCCGGTACAGAGGCTGAGGCTAGTATTGACAGAGGCTAGTATTCTGACTGCTGTGTCTTTCGGCTTAGCACCCATCTTCTACTGTTTCTATGATCCTGGAGGCCCTGCAGTCCTCTTTGCACGCTATCCATTGTGCGTACACCGAGCTTAAACCCATCCATCAACATCCTGGTACATCCGCAGACCGCCTTTCCAGACGCTTTTTCCTTGATGAGAAACTACCGGCTGCCATAGCACTTGGACTTCACTCGCTGTCAGATCATTCAGAATGGAATGAGAGGAAATTTCAGATTTAAGAAGGATCTCAGTCACCAACAAACGACCACACTTCGGATTTCTTCCCTCAGATCCGTAGGCAGGCTGTTCTTTCCAAGTCTAGCTACATATCTCCGTTGGTCCTTTTACTAACGATGGCTGGATAGCAGTCAGATGCCTTCGTTAAACCCTTTCAGTGATCGAACTTAATCAGAGCTGATCGGCGTAGACTGTTACGTTCCTGAATCCTGAGACCCTGCGATGTCGCCGTCCAGCCACCAAGTTAGTAATATCCTAACCGTTTTGAGCTTTCTCCCGAGTCTCTTGTAAGGAGCTCAAGAACTTGAAAGACCAGAGTTGCGTTGGTAGAGCGGTGAGATATCACGTCCGCTTCGATGAATGGAACTCGATGAGGCTGTAACGTAAGCGCGCTAGGGATTCCCTTCATCCTGACACTGATATCAAAGGGTCTTCGACAGTGCAACGTGCCAACAATCATCAAACGCGTCCTATTGTTTTCTCAAGAGTCGACAAGCGTACCTGAATCATGTAATGGACTGACTGAATCGATGTCGAACACTCTTCAGCATCGTGTGGAGTTGTCTGACCGTAGTCGTCACTTTACTTGGCTCGCTACTCACCAGTGCTCACCCTGGAATTGCAGTACGAGAGCTCGTCACGCATGAGACGGGGTTCTTCGCAGCAGTCGTAGAAATTGAACGATGACGAGGCACTAAGAGTCTGCGTATTGTGATTTCATGTTACTGCATAAAGATTGGCGTGCTCTCGTTTTCTGAACGAAGCGGATGGAACAGATTGAACTGGGGAGGCAGGGATCTGATTGCTACAAGAATCATCAACGAGGTTCGTGTGAAAGAGGGGTGCTCACAGATGAGAACATACTAATAATATCTGTCTGATGAAGACGGGAGGACTGGAACAGAGTCGAGTGGATGCATGCACAGTGCAGCAACAGAAACTGCAGGGATGCTACAGCCGGACGACAAGATCGATATTGTTAAGGCCTTCTGCAACGGAAGGACTACACAGAATCATCCGGAGCAGAGTTGTCGCCACTGTCTTGAGAATTTTGGTTCAAGAATCGACGAAGCGAGCTGTTAGGGACGATTACAACCAGTGATTCTAGTCCGTCGGTTCTTCACCCGGTTCTGGATTATGGAAAATGCTCTAGAATAGTCTAGAGTTCGCATTTCTATCACCGGTTCAAGTCGGTTATACGGTTGTGTCAAAACCCATGAAACCGTCAACCAGAACCGTGACTCGGTCGAGAACCTGCAGCTGTGACCGTCCCTATTGATAGACCGAGAAAACATAGAAGAGAACATATAGTAAGAAAAGCGCTTTTAAAAGAAGGTAACTAGAATTCGGCATGGCTATAGATTAGCCGGTGAACTAGGCATATCGTGAGATTGATAACCCACGTTTCACAGAAGGATACTATTTTGAGGCCGGATCACTGCGAAATGCCCTCCTGACTTGGGATAGGAAGTTAAGAGGAAGAAGTGGCTTCAAATGTCTAACCTTGTGAGACACGTAAGTTGATGGAAAGGAGGTTCGTGACGTAATCACGCGTAACGCGCCTTTATCGTCACCGATAAGCGATGTGTCAACATCGTGCTGGTGTACATAATTTTGAATACTTAACACTCTGAACCGTCCTCAGCCTTACACATCTGTGTTCGCAACTATAATGAACTTGAAGCTGAAATAATGCAATGCTATCCTTTCTGCATGATGCTTCTTGTACACCACGGGGCTCTTCTACAGCCTCCATACCCATGAAGTCCCGTCACGATTCAATCCTAGATATTTCCCCAGGACATTTCTGACAGAAATTATTGTCTACCGCGGATTTAAATGCAACAAAAACTTTGTTCTACAGCTTTCCTTCACCATAAGTGGGTCAGTCGGGCACTGTGCGTATCTGACGAGTCGAAATTAATTCAGTTAACGTACAGCTTGTAGCGGCACCGCTCAACGACGTCAGATGGTTTTAGAAGTCAACTAGGTTCGGCACTTCCTTCAACATGAAACCCTTTACTACTAGTAGTATTATCATTGCTGTTCATGTGACCCATTTCGGCAGGGGTTCTGACAGTGAGTTGAGAAGTGTTCGCTTGAAAATGGCATCCGATTAGTGATAGGAGAGCTAACAGTGTCCTCTGTCTTTTGTAAGCTTATCGGGGTGTCACCGAGATATTCCAAAGAATCATAGCAAGCTCCCATCTACGCCCAGCAAGCTATCCCACCAGTACGCAGCTCTGAACCTATAAAGGATTCGTGAAACGTGGCAATCTTCAAGACTGACATGCCTTTGCATCAGATTTACACTCCTCGAGGTTTCTATACCTCCGAAGACAAAGCAGCACTTGCTGCAGCCATCACAGACCACTACTACAACCGTGTGGATCCCCCGCCCATCGCCAGGTTTTTCGTCGAAGTGCAATTCTTTGAGCTGGACAAGGCAGACCGCTTTGTTAGTGGCGAAGCGAACGACAGTCAAGTCCAATTTCGCGTCTCTCATTCAGCGCGACAATACACGTGAGTCGCAAATTAGTCAACTTCACAATAACACTTGATCGAATCTGCTAGGAATGAGCAAAAGATTGCGTTCACAGAGCGTTACGAGAGTATTATCAAGCCTTACACAGCAGATCGTGGAGTTACCTGGGAGGTCCAAGTAGCTGCAGAAGACGTGAGTATCAAGACACTTCATGTTGAGGGATTGTTCCTGATGAATTGTAGCCCTTCTTCTGGAGGATCGACGGCTTGATACCTCCTTTTGTTTACGGACATAAGGAAGGAGAGGCGCTATGGAGGAAAGCCAACAAGCCTCTGCCTTATAACTAAATGATTTCTCTCAGCTATGTTTACATCTACCGAAGTCGGAATTGTTTCGACTTGTGTTTGTCTATTGGGAAATCTGCCTGCGAAAGCCATGTGCATTGTCCGTCCTATTTAAATATTTAAACTTCACCTGTTCTCAGAAAAAAACGAAGAGAACAAAGAAACAGATCGTAAGAGTCGAACGAATCAAATTGGTTTCCTCTCGGTTTGCGACGATACATCGCACAACGGGGGTTCAGGAAGGAACTTGAGTTATATGCTATGTATTCCCTGCCGGTGAACTAGTCATATCGTGAGATTGATAACCGCCTTTTGACCGCGTTTCACATTCAAACGATACTATTTTGAGACTGGATCCCTGCCGACTGCCCTCCTGACTTGGAACAGGAAGTTAGGATGGGAAACTTCCCTTGTGAGACAGTAAGTTGATGGAAAGGAGGTTCTACTTAGTTGTGATGCAATCACGCATAACGCGATGAAATGACGTGTCAACATCGTGTACATAATTTTAATCCGTGTTCACAACTGAAATGGACTAACCTTTCCGCAGCTTCTTGTACACCACGAGGCTCTTCGGCCTGTCCATATACATGAAATCCCATCACAATTCAATCCTAGATATTTCGCCATGATGTTTCTGGCTCTCCTCCATCAGTACAGACAAGTTATTTTCTGTCACGGATCTAAATGCAACGACGATAAACCTGTTCTACAGCTTTACTTCACCGTAAGTGGGTCAATCGGGTACACCACACCTGTGCGTATCTGACGAGTCGAAATTAATTCAGTTAACGTACAGCTTGTACCGGCACCGCTCAACGAAGCCAGATGGTCACAGAGTTCAACTAGGTTCAGCACTTCATTCAACATAAGCTCAACAATATAGCCTTTACTAGCATTCCTTATCATCGCTGTCCATGTGACCTTTCGACAGGGTTTTGACAGTGAACTGAGAAGTTCGCTTGAAGCAAAATGGCATCCGATCAGTAGTGAGGAATGATGGATCTGACAGTGTCTTCTGCTCTCGTAAGCTTATCGCTGTGTCGCCGTCGATAGCTATCTGCACCCAAAGACAAACATAGCTTGAACCTATAATTTAGTATAAAGGGTCCGTGAAACCTGGCGACCTTCAAGACTAATATGCCTTTACATCAAATCTACACTCCTCTAGGTTTCTACACCGCCGAAGAGAAAGCAGCACTCGCTGCAGCCATCACAAACTACTACTACAACCGCGTGGACCCTGCCCCCATCGCCAAGTTGGACGTTGAGGTGCAATTCTTTGAACTGGACAAAGCAGACCGCTTCGTAAGTGGCGAAGCAAACGACAGCCAAGTCCAATTTCGCGTCTCTCATGTGGCGCGGCTTTATACGTCAGCTGCGAACTAGTTTGGTGATAATAACTGATCGGACCTGGCAGGAAAGAGCAAAAACTTGCTTTCGCAGAACGTTACGAGAGTATTATCAAGCCGTACACCGCAGATCGTGGAGTTACCTGGGAGGTCCAAGTAGCTGAAGAAGACGTAAGTATCAAGACACTTCAGGAATTGTTCCTGAAGAGAATTGTAGCCCTTCTTCTGGAGGATCGGCGGTTTGATACCTCCCTTTGTTTACGGACATAAGGAAGGAGAGGCGCTATGGAGGAAAACCAACAAGCCTCTCCCTTATAACTAAATGATTTCTCTCAGCTATGACCGACGAAGTCGGAATTGTTTCGACTTGTGTTTGTCTATTGGGAAATCTACCTGTGAAAGCTATTGCATTGTCCGTAATAC
Organism: Megacollybia marginata; assembly: GCA_003313965.1. NCBI lineage: Eukaryota > Fungi > Basidiomycota > Agaricomycetes > Agaricales > Porotheleaceae > Megacollybia > Megacollybia marginata. Next base: position 7,244 of record QLOY01014929.1, read on the forward strand.
TTGAATATTTAAGCTTTAAGCTTCACCTGTTCACAAAATGCACCGAAGACAGACTGAATGTTTCTCAGAAAAAACGAAGAGACCAGAGAAACAGATCGTGAGAGTTGAACAACTCAAATCGGTTGCCTCTCGGCATTACGCGGCGGAGGATATATAGCGCGGCTTCACATCATAAGCTGCGTGGCCATTTATGTAGTTTGATGATAATGAATGATCTTCATGAAAGAGGAAAATATGATTTCCACAGAGCTTAGTGCGCTAGCTGGCCGTACACCGCAGATCACGGAGCTACTTGGGGGGTTCAAATAGCCGAAGAAAACGTGAGTATCAAGATATTCTATGTCGAGGGACTGTTCCTGAGAGTTATAGGATCTGTGGTATGATACCCTTACGCAGTCGGAATAAGTGAAGGAGGATCTCTGGGGGGAAAAAACAAGCCTCTCCCTTATAACTGGATCACTTGTCGCAGCCACGCCACAAGAATATATTATTACCCTGCCTGGCCACCCAATGCCGCCGCTTAATACTCAATGGACGAGTTAAGTACTGGTCCAGAAAGTTGATCATCTATCGCCATGGTGCGATTAGATCATCAAAGACTCGGGGTGTTGTTTTAAATGTGCGACAAGCAAAGTCATAGGTGTTTGACAACGCGATGGAATGATTATTGAGCGCAGGTATGCATGCTAACTCTCAGGCCTCAGGCATTATGAAACCATCCTCGGCTTTACCAGCTTCCATGACTGTGTTCACTAGACCTGTAAACTTCCAAAAATAACTGGCTGGTAAGGATTTCAATTGACGGAGTGAATTAGAAGCAGCGGAAGGTAAGCGGGAAGATCTAGACACTCTGTAGTGAGCTACATAGTGCATATGAACTCTGCCGGAGTGAGAACGAACCGGATTTAAGCTGCTGGATTGAGTTCGGCACCACGGCAGCCAAAGCAGTACTTACCTTCGCTTATGCCACCCACTTAATTTCAGCATCTCAAATTGATAATTCAGTCGCTTAATAACCCTTTGAGTAACATTTGATATGAATCAGGCCTCGTAAGGCAGTGTTGAGCTTGCATCTTGAGGTATCGGCAGACAGCGGCACATCACGTGCAACTCTGAAATCTTTATGCGTGAGTTATTTTTGGAAGTTTACCAGACCCTCTGATCAAGGTCATCATCCCTCGTCAAACTCAGAGGGTCTGGTTACGAGACTATGTGTTCACAACCATTGCACAATCATGATGAACTTGAAGCTGAAATAAATAATGCAATACTAACCATTCTGCATACTTCTTGCACACCACGGGCTTCTGTGACTCTTCCACACCTGTCATACCTCGGGAATACCCTCACAATTTAATATTCAATCCTAGGATATCTCAGGCTGTCCGTCAATTGTAGTTATCGCCTACCCGGATTTTAGCCCTTGTTTTACCCTTCACCTGTACGCCTTGTTTCTCATGCTGATCCAAAATGAAAGTTTTCATTACATAACCCACCTGCATCCTCCTGTGGTGCGATTTGCTAGTTCCCTGTCAAAGGTTATGTAATGGACTTAATTTGCTTTTACGTTCAAACATCGTTGATGTCATGACATCACTATAGACGGATCTAAGACCATAGCTTTAGCGCTTAAGAGGGAAGGAGGGATACACCGGCAAAGGTCCCATTAAGGAACTGCCAGGTTCCATCCCACGTATTGCTTAGCATCCGTTGTCATTGCATGTATTCCGATGGGGGTGTTGGGTCGGGTGACGTTTGCTTGGGGGTGTGGCATCGATTAGTGGTAGGGAATGATGAAGCTATCACTGCTCTCTAATGTTCATAAGCTTCTTGGAGATTCCAGAGTGAGATTCCAAGAAACATAGCAAGCTCCGATTTACTAACAATAGTTCATTCAAGACTGAGTTTGTCATGTTCCGATACATTTTTCTGATATACTATACGAGATTCAAGTTCATTCAGTAGCATACAGCTTGTAGCAGCATCGTTCAATGATGTCAGATAGTTTTCGAGTTCAGCAGTACTTCCTGCCAGCAGTTATAGGCCCAAGACAATATGAGCATTCATTATCATTGCTGTCCATGTGGCCAACTTTGACAGGGGTTCTGAATAGAGTAGCGTTCGCTTGAAGGAAGGAAGGAAGGATAAAATGGCATCAGATCGGTGATGAGTCCTCTGTCACTTGTAAGCTTATCGATATTCCAGAGCGAGACTCCAAAGAAACATAGCAAGCAATCTATGCCCAAAGATAATCACGGCAAGCTATCCTGGGTATGCAGCCCTGAACCTATAAAGTGTTCGTGAGACATCGCAAGTCTAACAGTTTCCAAGACTAAGATGCCTCTACATCAGATTTACACTCCTCGAGGTTTCTACACCGCTGAAGAGAAAGCAACGCTCACTGCAGCCATCACAGACGCCTACAACACATCAGGTTTCTTGAGTAAAGCTTTTTTCGCCTTGCTCAAGGTGTAGCAAGGTGAAAAAGCCTGAAAAGCTGCAAGTAAAAAAGTTAGGGTATGTTTTCAAAAAAGCTCTGATCAGGTGAACTACCTAACAAGCCAAAAAGCTAAAAAGCTAACATAAAATGTCAAAATTGGTAGCTTTTCCTGTGCTGTCACTGCCTGTCAGGCCTTGCCTTGTCAACTTTTCGACTTTTTAGCTTGTTGACAAGCTGGAAAGCACAAAAAGTCAAAAAGAAAACCTTGAGAATACTGATGCAGCGTGATCCCTGTCAGACCCATTGCCAAGCTGCTTGTCGAGGTGCAATTCTTTGAGCTGGACAAAGTAGACCGCTTCGTTAGCGGCGAAGCAAACAACAGTCAAGTCCAATTTTGCGCCTCTCATGTGGCACGCCATTATACGTGAGCTGCCGACTAGTTTGGTGATAATAACTGATCGGATCTGACAGGAAAGAGCACAAGATTGCTTTCACAGAGCTTTACGAGAGTATTATCAAGCCATACACTGCAGACTGTGGAGTTACCTGGGAGGTCCAAGTAGCTGAAGAAGACGTGAGTATCAAGACATTCTATATCTGGGGATTGTTCCTGAAGAGAATTGTAGCCCTTCTTCTGAAGGATCTGCGGTGTGATACCTCCTTATGCTTACGGACATAAGGAAGGACAGGACCTCTGGATGAGAACGAACAAGCCTCTCCCTTACAACTGAATCGGCTGTTGCAGCCATGCCACATGCACCAGCGAAGTCATGATTACTTCTACTTATGTTTTGTATGGGGAAACCCCAAAGTCTGTGTAAACTGTCCGTCCTATTCAAGCTAAACCTATTACCAAAGATCACAATAACAGACTGAATGGTTCTCTTCAAAAAATGAAGATTCAGAATCATGAAAGTTAAAGGCCTCAAACTCGTTGATCTCAGGTGTGCGACGATACATCTACTTATCTATTATAACAAAGGTAAATCAATCAGAGATTTGAGTTACGTGCTATTCCCTGTTCTTGGAATGATGTTTCGGCGGTATTGCCCAATCAACACCTTATGACTGAATCACTTGTCGCAGCCATGACACATCGAAGTTGGAGTCTGTGAACTGGCTTGGGTAACCGTGAAATTGTAGTAGTTGTAGCTGATGCCTGGTAATTGTCTCAATATATTAACCTGACCACTGCCAGGTGCTGCCAGGTGAATGGGCGGTATTGCCGATTCGATCATCTACTTATATTCTATAGTCTATATCGTCATGCTACAACTAAATTGCTCCTGGGAAGCCAGACTAAGTACATTAAGACTTGGACTTGTTAGAGGCTTGAAGAAGCTTGACTCACACTTCAAGGTGCAAAAATAAACCTCAAGTTCCAAGTTTAGACGTGGTTTTTATGGTGATACTGATGCCGGTTTTTTCTTGAAGGTGGAGAAAAAATGTTTGGAAACAGGTGAAGATGGAGAACAACCTTGACTGAAAGTTGAGAAGTTTGAATTTTCTCAGACTCCTATTCTGCTATCCTGGAAACTGAGGCGGATCCGAGCTGAGAGGTATGATGGTAAATCTCCGAATAGTCAGCACACACAAATTTCAAATTCAGTAATCACAATTCCAGCACTTTTTTGTCTAAAAGCATTCTACCACCTGAATTGCCTGCTATAATACCTAGCATAATATGATCCCATCTTGCTAGATAATATACCAACTTACTAGATAATATTATCTTGCAAGTTCATGAAGCTGGGTCAGCAATATCTAGCAAGATATTCTCTGAATCCAGCATAATAATATCAGGGGAAGATTATCAAGCAGGATAATCAAGGGCCTGGCTCTCTCTGTCTGATAGTTGTTCATATTAGTAGCACTTATTACTTCACATAAAAAGGTAACAGACTGTTGTATACAATGGCTGAGGCAAGGGGGTTGCACATTTTTTTCCAAGAATACCAGGTCACATTTTTTAAAGATGGTCTTTGAGTCAACCAACCACCATGTGACATACTACATCTGGATGATGTGTCAGTGCCTTCTCCTCTTCCCTTTAGTCACCCCACATGCATCACAAACCCAGTTGGGATGAGGGTGGGGTAATTTTACACAGTAAAGGTGAAACTAGAGTCTGCCAGTGGTCAATATATTATTACCATGTTTGCTCCAGGTACTCACATATCTTATCTTTGCAGGTTCTAGTCAGCTTCCATGGCCTTCCATTTGAGCAGCTAAAATTGATGGTAGCACAGCCTTTACAATTAAACTTCCTTTTATGGTGTTAAGCACTTGTTAAGCACTTATTCTAAATATTTTTGAGGGGTGGGACCACCAACCAATCAACCAACTGGGTATTTGGAGTTATGTAACAGGCTGCAACCCCCTTGGGCTGAGGTGTGACTAACCAGTAATTGAGCCATGTGAATGTGAGTCAAATCAAGATACAGATACAATGTGAAAGACATAGAGAAGCAACTGGATAAAATAAGTCAGTGCATAATGCAAAGCAATGACTCACATTGAGTAAGTGAAGGTGTGGAAGGGTGGTGCAACTCAGTTGTTGCCACCCTCCATATGCATATTCATTGATACTCATTGTTTATACTGACCTTCCACAGATACCACCCTTTCCCTCTTACATGTGAGATTCTTCTAAGTTGATTTTATTGATGCAGTGATTTTGATTGTTCTTCATTTTATACTTCTCTTTGATGCCAACCAAACTGATACAGTGGTGGCAAAAAGTTTGTTCAACTGCTATTTTTGTGATTTCTCTGCAACAAGGAGGTGGAATTGGTTCAACCAAGTTGTAGACACCATTAATATGTAGATTAGCACAATATGCAGACAAGAGATGGTTACCATATATGGAAACTCCAGTACTTCCAGTTGAAAACCATTTTCAGAGCAAAATCATCTCTATGAATAATGTTTCTTATCAACTGGGATCATTACCATCTGAAAGAGTTTGAAAAACAGAGTGGAATAACATTTTATTTGGTATGGTTTGTGTTCAGAATCTTTGTCTCAAGTTAGCTATTCACTAGCTAGAGGCTGCAAGCCTAAGTGATAGATAAAGTAAACGATGGGCAAGATGGTACTACCCTATTTGGGTTGCACATGACATCACTGCCATCTTTTCTTCCTCTGATCCTGATTCTGTCATCATTCCCATTCCACTGTTCAAGAAACCTGATGGCTTGATTCCTACAAATTTCTGATGACCCACCCTTCTCTCCCCAATTCATGTTCCAATCATCATTCAATCAATTAATTAGCACTTGCAAGATGGTAGCTTTTTCCTGGACCAAAGTTTTCCCTCATTGAGGTTTACTTGGTCAGGTCTTGACATGTAGTTAGTAATCTACTTCTCTATGCATCTTCCTCTAATGCCTTGAGGCTGCCTGGCATCTGAACCTCAGAGTTCAGGGGAATTATCTCCTGTGCTGAGGTTCATTGGCAAACCTAGAGTACATGAGAATGACAAATACCACATTTTGCCCAAAATAGCTCAAAATTAGCAACTTGTAGGTCACATAGAAAGTGCAAAACCCTACCAAATCCTATAATCCAAAATGTTATTTTACTCTATCTTTCAGATGGTAATGACCAGCTGATAAAAAACATTATTCATAGAGATGATGTTGCTCTGAAAACGGCTTTTGGCTTGAAGTACTGGAGTTTCCATATATGGTAACCATCTTTCATCTGTATATTGTGCTAATCTACATATTAATGATGTCTGCACTTTGATTGAACCAATTCCACCCTTGTTGCTGAGAAATCACAAAAATAACAGTTGACCAAACTTTTTAGTCACCACTGTAACAGCACCCATCAGATCATGGATTCTGCTTGCTTTGATGGCTTATAGCAATATGATTCTGATAGCTGAGCAGTAGTACTAATATTCTAAAGTTTTATTTTACTTGGAAAGATCTCACATGGACACTTGGCTACTGCTTTAGTAGTAGCTTACTCAATTGATCAATCTTGAGCTACAACCATGAGCATTGAGAACCCAAGCATATCCAAGAGGTTCCAGTTGGATCAAAACTGGAGTAAGTGTTTAGACTATTTGACTGACAGGTGTGATGTGTTGAGGAGGCAAATGAATGACTTAAGAAACAGTTAAATAGGACAAGCTAAGTTAGAGCATAATGTGAAGCAATATCTATCAAGTACTGTGAGCAAAGGGCAAGCAAATGGAGAATGCCTCAAAAATGGCTGGATAAGTTCAATGTGTAATGACTTACTGCTATAGGGTCATCCAAGCTTCTACTTATTTTTCTACTTATTTAATAGGGGTGTTCAAGCATTCACTTATTTGGCTACTTATTTTTTCACTTATTGTCAGCTAAGGATGCAAGACTAAGCAAGAGATAAGGTAGACAAGATGGTGCCCAAACTTGATGCATGTGACATCACCATCACCCCCCATCCTTTTGCCATGCTTCATTGTCCCCACTCTGCTGTCTGTGCATTTCCCAGGGAATTCTTTCAGCTCACCCTCCTCATCCCTTTATTTGGGAGTACATTTTAGTTTTAAGTTCAATTTCTATTTGCTAGATGGTAGCTTTTTCCTCATTAAGGTTTTCTCTCATTGAGGTTTACTTGGACAGGTTTTGATGGCACCCAATCTTTGCTTTTTTAGATAGGCTAACATAATACTCATGTATTTATGCTGGGTGGAGTCATCTGTCATCCTTCATGTTGAACATGTAAGATATGACTATACATGTGATCGTGTTTGATACATGAGGCACTTGCGTATTCTACATGACTCAGAGTTTTCCTTATCTACCAATAGGAAGAACTCTCAGCTAATTGGTCAGCAGTGACTAATACCTTATCACTAATAACCAATAGCATTAATCCCTATCTTGGTTAGCAACCAATATGACTAGTAATGACTCACTATTCAAGTAATATAGATTACATAGAATAGATAAGGGAATAGTATATAAGGACATAGTTTATCCACTGTACTTACCCTGAAGTTCTGTAATACACAGTCTTACTGATCTATGCTCTACAAGCTTAGTCAAACCAAGGTACTCATCTGACCATTAAAGGTAAGGGTCATTCCTGTACTATCCGCCACTGTGCTGTGGTAGTGGCATGCTGCTTCAACACTTCAATGCTTTGAAGGTGCCTGGTGCCAAACCTCAATATGGGTGGAATAGTGTGCAATAATTAAATTTTCCCATACATAGAAATGAGGTATTTTTTCCGCACTTTTATCCTTTTTCCCACATGTTGTGTGAAAATGTCTATTCTGCACATGTTTCAGCCTCAAATCCCTGCACTTTATGATTTGCACACTTCAAATATACAATTCCCACTTTTTTTTTTTTTTTTT
>QLOY01015046.1:0-16273 GCA_003313965.1 Megacollybia marginata
TTTATTGACAATATATCTATTTTTAAATGCTCTCCCACTTGGACCTTGCCTAATAAGGTCATTTTGCCAGGGCTGTACAATAATTTTTATTTTATTTTTAGTGATTTTTTGGTGATTTTATATGATATTTCTATTTTTAAATCCTCTCACACTTGGACCTTGCCTAATAAGGTCATTCCCATGACAGGGCTGCATAATAATTTTTATTTCATTTTTAGTGATTTTTTGGTGATTTTTAGTGATTTTATTGGATTTTATTGAATTTTATTGGATTTATTGACAATATAAACAAACAATAACCAAGAATAGACCTGCCAGGGTGCCATGCAGGTGCCTGGCATGCCATGTAACAGTGCTGAGCCTCTGCCATTTTTGGCCTGTAGTATTTGCAATTGGTTCATGGGCTTGGGTCCTAGGATTTGCAAATGGTCTACAGCATCGCCTGTCAAGAAGGACGAACCATTATTTTGTACCAAAATGACAAGTACACAATCTGCCATAGCTAGTTGAATAGTGGCGATTCGGGTGGTAGTTGTATGCAAGGTTGCACCATCCACATGTACAGAAACAGGGAACGCGCTGTCATATTCAATGTCAAAGGCGACGAAGGATTCTGCCACCAGCATGTGTTCTAGCACGATACGGTCAACCTTTTTATAGTCGTCTGTTGAAACAAGAGACAAGGTATTGTCAAGTGTAAAGGCTGGAGTACTGTCTGGTGGAGTGAACACCATGCGGAAAATAGACGAGGTGGTACAAGAAACTGCTATTGGCAGTTGATATTTAAGGCGAATTCAAGAACAAAGATTCGCAGGTGGGAAGCATCTAAAAATGTTAACACCGTGGAGCACTTACAGACGTAAATGCCAACAGCGTTCAACAAGATTAAAGAGCAACATAACTGACTTGTGGTAAAGGTCCACTTCGATACAGCAGTTTCGAGCTTAATATAACAATCGTTGCACAGACAGACAATCAACTAAATTCAGTATATTGATTGTATATACACAGCAGATACGAGCTCACAGTCACAGGAGGAAAAGCACAAAACACTTGAGTCGTCGATTCATCAATACCTGTTTTTTTTGGGGGGGTCGAAAGGCAAGAAAGAGGAAAGAATGGAAATTGAAATTTACATTCAGTGTTGGAAAGGAATAAGAGGCCACTGCACGGTATTGAGTTACATGCTTTCGTTCATGCTGTCGTGCAAGCCAAGCACAATGACGAACATGACGTTCGTGGACACGTTGGTATGCTCGATACTGGCAACAGTAGATGGGTATCTTGCAACGGTGTATCCAACAATGACAGCAGCATCTTGGGGAACGTCACGACGAACCCAACGCTTACGGTTGACAAGTGTGTTGAAATCATTGTCAGTAAAGCAGAAACCCTTGTCGGTACCATCTTCAGATGGACGGCCATCGTATACAGGAACTACAGGAATAATGGTCAAAGGGACGACACCGTGAAGAAAGTAAACACTTACTTTCGTCACCGAAATAGAGACACTGAGGATACGATGGGACCTTCGAGGACATGGATGTCTTCACTGCTACCGCAGCCAAGCGAGAGGTGGACTTTTTGACAGGAGAAGAGCCTTTTTTTTTCTAGGCAGACAAGTCAAATGGGATGAGGACTAGATCAAATGAATGCACGTACTGGGAGACTCTTCGGTACCAGCTACTCGTGTACCGAACGAAATTCCGTTGGAGAATATAGTACCACAAACATCGCTAAATTGGAGTGCCTTTCCCCAGACGGCAACATCGCGAGCGAAGCTGTGCTCGAAAGGCATGATCGTAATCTGATGCGTTTCCACGGGCGTGCCCATCGCATTGTTGCGTACATGAACAGTGTGAAAGTTGCATGTAGAAACAAATCCCAACATGACACCAACTGGGTAGGTGTCTGTTCCAGCGAAAATGATACATTTTGCATGAAGATCAAGGAGGGAAGGTGAAATTCGTGAAAAGTTGACATATATACCCGACTTGACGAAAAGGAGGCCTTTGAGGAGACACCTTTAAACGGAACACCAGAAAGAAAGGAAAGGAAAAACGATCTCGTGTCAGCCGCCGCTCATCTTATTAAGAGAGAAACTCACCTCAACGTACCCTGTAAGTAACTATCCTTTACCAGCGTCAGGTTGAGCACCAGGGAAGAGAAATTTCCATCGGAAATGTTTTCAGCCTGACGATACCACTTAAAAGGCTTTAAGACCATGGAGTGCCTTAAATCATGAATTTCATACAGAAAGAAAAGCAATCAAGACGTACCCGATATGAGGTAAACCATCATAGACCTTGAGTTTGCGCTCCAGAGGATCCTGAACAGACAAGTAGCTGTCGCTATTGGACTCGTCATCCCCTTCGTAATCACCAGTGTTGGATGAGCTGAAAACGATATGAGCATTAATGCAAATAACAAAGACAAAAAAAAACAAAAACAAAAAAAGAACAAAAAAACACCTTGAATCGTGATGAGAACCATCATCACTTTTGGTGCTGTCCATGACATCTCTATATCATCATTAAGGGTGAGAATCAGATGCAGAAAAGTACTAACTTATCAGATTCGATTGGTTCTGATGCAACCTGTTTAGGGTTGTCACTTTCCTCCTCAGAATCTGGGATGACACTATACAACAATGTTATTGAACACATGAACAAATTGATAAAGTAAATACCTATCATGGTTGCCGGCTTTAGAGGCAACCACGTCATTGGATGCCTTTGGCTTTTCATTGATGCTCTTCTTTTTTGATACACTGATCTCAGAGTCACCCATGTCGGTGTCCATGGCATTGGTTTTGCTACGAAACAAGCTTAACGGAAATACGCAGCAGAAGACATCAAGACACATACAAAAGGGATACAGGAGGCAAAGGCGATTCTTCAGCGAATTCGTCCACAAAAAGCGCCTTTTCAGTTTTGATCTTGATCCTCCTATCGAACAGAAAAGAAAAGAAAAGTTGACGATTCCATCACACAGACTGCAACAAGTGCACATACGAAGATCTGGAAGATGAGAGATGTCAGCTTACATAGAGCGAAAAGTGAAACTGACCTCTTAGGGGTGGACTGAACATTACTAGTTGGCACACATCAGCAAGTTCAGATGGTAGGAATAAAACAAGCCACCAACCTGGACTTGACAGGACTAAATATACGAGTCAGCACACTCAAAAAGCTACGATAGGAATGAATACACACTGACCTTTTCGGAGATGGTTTTGTGGTGCTATCCATGTAGAGTTAGCAACAGTATCACACAGGTACACGATTAAGTGAACGCACACAATTTCGAAACCATCGTCTTGAAGGAGGAACATAGACTCAACATCACTGTAGGTTGGCGAATAGGTAAGAACATCAACGCAAAGGAACACAAACCCATCCACATCAATTTTGCGAGCAGAATTGGAGCTGGGAAGTACAGATGTCAGCTACAGGTAAGCAACAAGTGATAATTACCTGTTCTGAGACACCTGCTTAGTGCACTTGGATGGCGAAGGTGACGCAGGCCTATGACAAACCATGAGTAGCTAAATCAGCAGATTAAGAAACAGACATACGGGTCGGAGAAGAGATCTTCGTCATCCACTGCAGCAGTAGCCCGTTTATTGTGATATTGTAGCACGAAGAAAGAGCACGAGTAAAAGAAGAGTCTTACAGAGCTTTGTTGAGTTTGACAATTGGCATGGTTTGAACCAGAAAGAAAAAGAAAAAAAAAGACGATGAGCATACAATGAGGACGAAGGAGCGAAATCTGTCTCCCTTTAAAGGCTGAGATGAGGTAGGATGAGGACGAGAAGGTAAGAGGTAAGGGCGGATAAATATATCCATAAATGGACTGTCTAAATAATAGAAGCAGTAATGAAACATATTCAAACACACAGTGAACAATAATGTACAGAAAAAGGATACATTGGAGAAGCATAAAGACGGCGTTTGAACTTTACAGAGCAGATAATTGACAGTGCATGCAGTGTAGCACGAAGCCTGCGAGCACGGACAAACGGCGATCAACGTGATTGGCATAGAAACAATGTAAGGAGGATCGTGGAAGCAATGACGGCGTTTTGTCAAGAAGTCGCTATCGGATCAGTTCACTGCTCATACAGTGCAGGTGTGGAGCGTGTGCGGAGCAGGTGAAGAAAGAGCTGACACCAGTGGTGGAGTTAGCGAAAGCCAGAACAAAGCAGCTGCAAGCAACGAACATCTATATCAGGCAGACACATATCATACGCGACAATAAAACAAATGTAAAATAAAATAAAACAAAATATTAATTGTAACTCCCATTGAAAGACGTCGAAATGAGCATTGATAGTTTGTGAAGGTCAGCAGCCACTGCCGACACATATAAAACAGGACAAATTGTTAAAATTGCCTCTTCGAAGAAGGGCGACGCCAATGATCGGACACCACCAGCGTGCAAGCATAAGGTAATGAGACATAGAAGAAAGCAGGAGCGAACAGTGACCATTTAGAATGTGCAGACACATCCAAGTACACTGTACTCTCTTTCTCTTGACCACGGAAAGACGTAAAACCGCAAATTAATGGTCGGTGAAGGACATCATGCACCACTGACACTGACAAAACTAGATAAAGATTCCTATTTGAAGAAGAGCATCACTGCAACGCTACTTATAGACCCATCAACCCGTATCTGAAAACCATTACAATGAACATACTGTGCTTTGACCACGTCGCTGCCAGTATGCAAAAGCATTTTGTCCTAAAGGTGTAGTCCACTTACGTGCTTGCAGAAAACACATTAGAGCTGCTTGTAGCGAAGCCTATCGATGGGAAAATGGAGCTGGAGAACATGAACGACGTAAATTTCAGGCCATGCCCTAAAAAAAAAAGGCTTTCCTGGCTGGTTATAACCACAGGGAAAAAAGCCTTACAGGTGGTTGTAACCACTACCAGCCAAATTTATTACCTCAGCAAAAGTGGGCCTGGGCAGGATGGCGGGATTTAAATATAGGTACCACATACTTATGTGCCAAAAATACTGGTAAATAACACAGCAACTGTCTGGGCTTGGGCCGCTGGACTTACAGCTATAACTAGGTTCTAGATACTTTACAGTGGTATATATGCTGCATATATCCAAATGAAACAATAAAAATCCGACTCAAATGGTTGGATATGCTTTGCTTGATTGGATGTAGCAGCCTGATTGCGCATTGGTTGCTAAATGCAGCTCAAAATTCAGCAGACACTAATATTGAAGCCTACTACTATTATATTCATATACAGAGTACCTATGCTTCACAAAATGCATACATACAGAAAAAAAATTGTGAATATTGAATCAGAAATGTGGCGAGTATTGGACAACACCAAGAATGTCAAGACTGGATGCAAACGAAGGGCCCGGGCCCAATCATGCTTGTGAAGATAGAGCCTCCTGTATGGAGACCTCAGTTGAGCAGCTGAGGGTCGGATTTGAACAGCATGAAGCACTGGCATCGGAAAGGGAGGGGAAACAGCTTTAGTGCCAGCAGAGCCAATGATATCATCCTAAACATTGTCAATACTTTGAGAAATTGATTGACTTTACCTGATAGAAAACTCAGTGTTTTGCTTATAGACTGTGGCCTCGCTGGCGTCATCAATACTGGCAAGAGACGGGCAACCAGTTGCACAGCCACTGTGCCTGTGCCTGAGTTCCCATCTGCCAAAATGTGAGAAGCACTTCAGCGCTTAATTCTCTTCAATGTCCTGCATGCTTGCTAGGTGTCCAGAGGCCACTGGTTTCAACAATAGTTTCATAAAGAGACTCTGCACATCCATTCTACTTACTTTTAGACGATCTCAATTCTGGTCAAGGTAAGTCACTGACTGTTCAAGTTTACCAATGTGCCGAACCATTGGTTTTGCAACCACTGACAGCTCCATCCCACAGCAATCCATCTTTGGCTGTAAATGTACCATAGATTGCTTGCTGAAGCATTCCCCATTAACCATTTTCTCCCAACGCTTCAACCTATTGTTCTGACGAGTTTTTTTCTAGTGAATGCGCTTGGCGCTTATACCGCACCTAAGATTTTCACCTGAAAACCTGGCTTCCAATCATATATTCACATTGCACAGTAAGTCTTCTATACTCAATGGTACTACTCTAAACCATCCCAATTGTAAATGAAACAATGAGACTGCCAAGCCCTCTAACATTCTTCACACATGGGCCTTTGACATATGCACGTGACAATGCAACCGTTCCTTTCCATTTCACTGTCAGTGCTGGTCGTTGTCAATCTTTTGTTGAGGTCAGTACTCTATTCGTATTTTCTAATGTCTTAGACCAGCACTGTCTTTTAGCCTTTCTTTATATCTGACCCAAATGTCTCGGTAATTCCGTCCATGGATTCAGTTCCTGGAATCTGTTTCTGATGCCACATCAGCTCACAACTGTGCCCTTGATCCCGAAGGATTGGACAGCCACGTCATCACCATCACTGCGATCCCCAACACCCACCACCCCACAACTGAATCCCCCAACACAAATCCAGCACCACATCCACCACACTGCATCCCCAAACCAATATACACCACACAACTGAATACCCAACCCAAATCCACCAAATCCCCCAACCCAAACTCACCACCGCATTTTGCATAGCCCCCAATTGAAACCGAATGCCCACCAATGCGACGTCAGCCACTCATTCATACCCTTGCACCTGCACCCCACTGCCATGTCACTGCTGTCCTCGTCTTTTGGAAGTTCTGTTTCACCCAGTGCAACGACTGTGGCCATCTTTTGGTATCTAGGTGCCCTGCTCAAGAGAACCATCGCACCATATTCTTGCCTCTTCCACAAGCCATATCATTGTCATAAACCACCGTCCCTCCACCCTGTCGACAACAACCGCATGGCTACCCCCACCTAAAGCAGGACTTGCTTACTCTCCAATTCTCGTTGCATCGTCATTGTGAATCTGTTGCAACAGATTCACAATGGATTCCACTGCCACATCATCAACATACCATTACCCTACCAAATCACCAAAACCGCACCGCTAAATTCCCTAGTCAAATCCCTACTGTCGACGGGCCCTCCTCAAACAACTAACTGCAATGAAAATCTGAAGCATTGGCGCTATTGTGAGCATGCCTTTTTGTTCGAATCTACACTCAGTTAATTTGCAAAGGTGTTATTTGGATGTCGCTCAATCTACTGCTGCATGCTGCGTCTCTAAATCCACTGCTGCATCTATCCACTGGGCCCTACATCAATTTATTTTGTATTTCTCATGTATTTATCACATTATTTATCTATTTGTTGAATTCATCTGTATTTATCTGTGATTTATCATTAAATCCACCTATGAAGGCCTACATATTGCCATCTCTACACTATGTATACATCCTGAATACCATTTCAGTGTCAATGGTGCAGCTACAGAAGGAGCAATGGCATTGTAATACCCCTGCAACGCACCCGCATGTAGTTTTGCTGACTGGTCAACAACAACAAACAAAGGGGCGGGCACATCATGCATCACCCACCCGCTCACCTACTATTTTAGGATATGCATACTGGTCCATATAGTGTTCTGCCTAAGAAAATAGGCATTTGGCATGGTTATATCCATGAAGATGCCTTACTATCTGACATGGTTATAACCATGTTCTGAGGCTTTTGTAAAAAGGGTTATAACCCTTTTTGGTGCAGCAAAGGGTGGTAAATTTTCCGTTCCACAATCGTAAACCCTTATAACAATTTCAGTGGGACGCGCTTATGAAGACGAACGAAATCCAATGCATAGAATCGCCGCTGTCGTGGCGCATCATCAGTACACAAACCGACAATGTACAAGATACAGGCAACAAGGATGACACACAAGTAAACCAAGACCGACCAAATGACGCTTGCGAAGAGGTCGTGTTCACCATTACTGGCGTCATAGCGACTAAGTTCCTCCTGCCTATGAATATACATTGGTTTGTGTCCAGTAGCTAGCATCCGACCGACTAACGCAGTCACAGCAAAGACGGAAAAGACATCAAGGATCGTACTCAGTTCGTGACGATTACAGGTTTGGGATCGAAATCCTTTGACAAAGCAGTGGAGAATCTATTAGAGATTCAAGACTCATTCGAGAGACAAATCGGAGAAGGAAATCTACAGAAATTGACGATCAACAAGTCCCACAGCGACCATTACTGTCTATCAGTGTCTAATTGGCTCTATGTAATGACTAAACGGAGCCCACTGGCTGAACATGTACACTTCACCAAAGACGAAGACCTGGAGCGGATGGCGACAGGTAACTTGATACGGTCTGAAGATAACATCGTGAAATACTATATGAAGGATGGCATTTCCACCAAGTATGTCCACGCTGACGGTCGCACGAAAACTAACTTATTTTCTTTAGACCACATATCGCAAGACCTCAGATCTTCAAAAACGGAGACATAGTCGAATTAGGTCTCAGTCTGGTTGCCATGCCCATGAAAGTCAACAAGTTCGCTTTTAAAACTATATTGTGGTACATCTTACTTGTCAATCCTTCTCACAGAAAGGTATGCCAATCACAGAAACACTTTATCAATTCACTGAAATGTTTCATGCAGGACACGGAAAGAAAGGCTGCGGACAAAAAGAAACAGGACACCGTCCGCATCAAGCATAAATTCTCATTCGCGTTCGAAGAGTAGATACAACAGGCTACATAGGGTGGCAAAGTGTTGATGTAATGCATACTGAATCCAAAAAGAAAAACAGAAATTTCTTGCTAAGATTGTTGCGCTTATGAAACTAAACAAATTAAAATTCGGTCGAACACACGCACACACTACAACAATAATAACAACTATGTACCTACCACGGCTACTTCTGCCCATAATCGCATATATCAAAATTTATTTGTATCAAAAAACCCACCCACCCACGCCTTAACAGAAGACTATCAAAGACTATCGAAATCTATTTGCATCGAAGACGAACACCCTGGTTTCATGCCAATAGAAACAGAAAAAAAAAACAACAAATGAAAAGATCAAAGAAAACGCGAAGCAAATGTCACAGTCGACATGATCAGAAACTCACTAGGAAGATTTAGCGTACAACACAATAGCTGCTTTGGCTGCTCCACAAGTATGAAGTGAAGTCAAATCACCGATACGACCGTCGAACACCATGTTGCTTCCGATCATACCATTGTGAAACCAAATGTCACCCAACGAGGTCACGAAACACGACATATAGTGAGCATTGGCAAAATACAAAATACCAAAAAGTTTATAAGAAGCAGAATCAGACGATCGATGAACTGTCACTTCAATGTCGTGACATATATCGATGCTGTCAGACATTACCAGTTCAAAAGCAATGATGGGAACGAGTCGCAAGAATGAAGGTACATGAAAAAAACGGAGCAGAACAGACAGAACAACAAGAGCGCACATGAGTTTGGACAGCCCTTGACCAGTCCTGCAAAGAACCAGTGAAATCTTCGGCTACAGATATCAACGAAACATTCATTTGACTATATTGCGAATGACCAGAGACATGTCCATCAGACTGCTCTGACAGACCAGCGACGAATAACTAAGAAGGCGAGAAACAATATCAGCAGCGGAGGCATATCTACCATGGGCGTAACAAACAGGGTCCTCCGTAGCCAATGAGAAACGGAGACCATCTCTGGCAACATCGACTTGCTGTTCTGACATGGGACCACTCAACAAAGTGGTAGACATTAGCTTTATGCAAGGGCTAATCATGCTGAAGCGAGCATGCCACAAGTTAGGCCTCTCCTGCCATAGATTGAACAACAGCGTTACGATACAATCGTACGCACAGCTGTTCTCAGTCCACACAGGACCCAATGGGATTATATTCAACAAACCATTTGCGACCGATGGAGCACCTACGCGAGACAATTTAATCGCATCATACCCATGATCCACAGATCTCTTTAGCGGATTTGACTGTACATTGGCACCAGGAACACTTGGAGCAGAAGACAAACACGGAACATCTTGCAGCTTATCGACAACAGGTTTACTGCGAGTAGCGGTGACGAATTCATGATTCCAAGAATAACGTGAATCATCCACAGGTTGAAACGGCTTGTCTCCAGTCCAGCAGATCAATTTATGGACACTGGAAGGTACATACGAGGGTCCCATAGTCTTTCTGAAGGACTCGATCAGGGTGTTTCTTTGATCACCATACACACCCGATGGAAGAACACCTTCATATCGCAAACGAACGATATCATCCAATAGCTCAAGTTCGCGAAATTCCTGGCACAATGCACCAGAGCAACCACCGACAATCTTAGAACAATCAAAACCCTGCAATATGAGCGTGCCGCTAGCACTAGAACTACAAGACAAGGCTGTATAGTAGGCTTGATGAGTTCTACTGTTATTAAGATCAACAACATTGAACGGTCTTGTCTTTCCTTGAGATGTATAGTCTGTCATGGCAAAATTAGGCAAGACCTCAACCTGCGAACGGGACATGGTGATAAAAGTATCATCGGGCAATGCGCATTTAACTGTTCTTGTTTTAGGCGTCAAAGGAATGACATTCAGTGGGAGACCAGGAAGGGTAACAGTACTCGGCGGGTTTACTAATTCTACAAAAAGGGTTTCAAGCATACATTGTCCCTGAGACCCGACGCGCTCCTGCCAAGTATGCACGATAGCTTCCTGTCCCTTAGTAATACATAATTCAGTAGCAGTGTTTCTGCGAATCAACACAGGCATGCCGATACAAAGGGACACACATCCAGGTATATTGGAATCCATAGAGCTAGGAGGTTGATGCCACAGCGCCTGTTGAACATTTTCAGGTAAAGCGTTGCATACTCTCATACGAGTGTATTTGGATCGTCTACCTGTAGAGGGAACCAACGAAGAAACAGAATCCTCAGAGAAGAAGGAGTGCAATTTCTGTCCGGTCTCTAAAGCGTAACGAGTAGCACCTTCACGATTAATGATGTCTTTGTGAATGTTCCTAGCTGTTATAATAGAAACATTCCGGAACCGAGGATTGGTAACTTTACTCTTTTTGCCTGAAACCAAACTCCGGAGAAAGACAATGTCGGCAGGGGTACATGCCTTGTACCTCATATTGGCTAAGGCCTCCCGTAATTTGGCATCCCCAGGCTGCTGAGAGCTCATTCTCATGTTTTGTCGCAAAATAACCACAGTAGTAACCTGATGCCAAAGCGCTTTGCCCAGAGCCGCCATCTGATCGACAGGATGAGAACATTGTACTCCAACACTTGAACTGTACAGTGCTGAACTCTCGCCACCGTAAGCAGGAGGTAGTTGCACAAAATCACCGGCGAATATCATATTCATCCCACCAAAAGGAGTTTCCAGATCATTTCGTACCTTGCACAAACGATCACCAATTACATGCATGTCTTTGCAGGACAGCATGGAAACTTCTTCAAGAAAGACATAGTCAACGCCTTCCAACCTAGAACAAACCTTAGACAATGTGCGACGCCCTCCTTCATTTTCACGAGAGAAATCATCGATACCGAACATATAATGGTAAGTAGAACCACCTAATAGAGCCGAAGCAGATCCTGTAGGTGCAACAACAACAACGCAATGACTTTCATGTCGATCATCAAAGAACTTTAATATAGCTTTTAAAACTTGAGATTTCCCAGTTCCGCCCATGCCACCAATGTACATCTTAAGCTTTTCTGAATACAGATTACAGACATGATTCACAACAATACGAAAAGCTCTGTCTTGCTCATCATTTAAACAAAAAGCGGAAGACACCTCATCGAATGAATTGAGGAATGACTACGTTTTTCAAGGTACGCTCGATCAGCAACAATGACATCAACAAGGGGCAAAGGTCGTGTATCAGAAGCAGGCGCGTTTTCAAAGGTTCTTCGAGCATCCAACACCCGTTGACGTGCGTTGGAAACCAAAGCGGCCCACTGTGACGCACTCAGAAGTTCTTGTAGCTGCGGTACAACAAGAGGGAGACTATTAGACAGAGGGAGACGGTCCATCCAGCCCAAGCAATCCAGAATATCCTTCATAGACAACATCTGCAAGCGATGGGCCTTTTCTCAAGGACCAACAACATGATTGATATTGTCCATTGGAGCATCATCACTGACAGTGTCAACTTCGTCAATGTCACCAGTGTCGTACACATCCATCCACACAGCAGGAACAACACCTTTGCGCAGCTGAGCGTGATAATCATCTTGCACATCTAAACATTCATAACGAAGCTGAAAATTATCCATCAACACATGCTGGTGGTGTGTGAACAGATAACGGTTGAAGGCATCATCCCATGTTTCATCTTGTGATTTCAAGCAACTGCCGGACCTCCACGGTTTAAACAAAGTTAACATAGTCACACAATAATATTCCTGATCACCACGATCGTGCCTCGGCAAATTCATACCCAGAAAATTAGGCACCAAGCTGTCCTTTTCTGCAACAACCCGAACAGCATGAGAGTCACACAACGGGTGCTGAGGCAAAAACCGAAAGAGCCCAGTAGGAAAAGAAACAGAAGCTTGAGACAGTTCAGAAGAAACAGGCATCACACCGTCATCTACAGTCAAATCCATAACTTCAGGTAAAACATCGAAATCACCGGCATAGGCCCCGTAATGGTCTGCAGATTTGTCAACATCAAATGAATCACCGTCTTCGCATTCGGTCGCTGTAAACTGCTGAAAATCATTTCGACACTTCTTCTTATTTCGAAGGGAAAGCTTTTCACATTTGCATCTTGTAACCCAGTCATATAAGGACACGAGAGCAAGATCAGAAGATCGATACTTATAATCAAAAACAGGAGAAAGACCAATGATACAGCCTCTGCGTTTTACCAATACCACCTTCTCGGGCTGTTCAACGACCGATCCGTCATCCCAAAACGACAAAATGTCCCTGACAAAATTCTGCCAGTAAAAGCAAACGAAGCGGTGACTGGTGTAATGATCAGGATTGCCTAGTAGATACATACATGCAATCGGGGCGCCCATTTCCATCTTGGAACTCAAAGAGTTGACAATCTTAGTCATGAGCTTTCTGACATTTTCACGACGAACTTCGTTATCATCGCATTGTAGTATAAGGGGATTTTGCAAATACATCCTCCTAATGGTGTCAAAAACGACATGAGTTTTTAGAGCACATTTAGTAACATAATTCGTTACATAGAGGATGATTGCTTTGACAGCAGTGCCCAACAACAAACAGGTGACGTCGGTATTGCAACAAAGCAGAAAAGTCAACACAGGAGACAACGTATTGATCCAAGGTTCCAACTTCTTCAAAAAAGGTGACCATTGACATCGACGTAAGAAAACAGCACAATCACACGGGGAAATCTAGCTTTACATTTTTTCCAGATGTTGTTGAGACAACCTCTCCAGCTGCGACCCACCAACTGATTGCCTTGATCGTCTGTGTTTGTGCTACAACGATGGACACTGGTTTTGGCCACGATAGTGTTAAACTCGTCATTGAACTTTCCACGCCAAGCAAGAAAAGCGATACAGTTGCTACACGAGTCGCCACATGCGACATTAGAACACTTAAAAGGCGGAGCTTCAGGCAAACAAAGAGAAGGATTGCAGTAATCAGGGTTTTTGGCGTCAAGACGAATCTGTTCTTCCACATCCGATTGAGTAGCACCTAAAAATTCACCGACATGAACAGACTCAAGATAAGCGATCAGACTCTTCTGGAATTCAGACTCAGGATCCATGAGATGGGTCTTGATTTCCTGGGGTGAAAGAGTGTTTGCAATCCACAGCATGAGATGAAGCATAAGTCATCCCTGCTGCTCCACTGTACCGTAAAACGTGGAAGTATCACCGAACAAACCAGAATGATCAGTACCCACACCTAGAACGTGCTTAATGAACATCTGAACCATATAATGGAAAAACCGAGTGCCCGCAACCGGGTTCTGTGCAATAAGACGCATTCGTTCGTCCGAACCTAAGATGTCAGGTGAATACAACTCGTCAGTCCCCGCAAAGTAAAGACAGATAGGATGAAAATTGTCAGATGGCGCGAATGTGATAAACCAAGAAGGTGCACCTTTATAAGCGATCAAAGACCATATTTCGCTACGCATGTATTTTTTCAATGTTGTGAACCCATCGACACCTCCAGCAACATGGTCTAGATCTTTCATTAGCTGGTAACAAACCTTCTCTTCGTCTGTGGAAGGGACAACCTTTTCACCAGAAGCCAAACGATTTGCAAGGGAGGCGAGTGTAGCCTGATCAACAGACAAGAACCTGTCAACAACATCATTGAATTTCTTCTTCTCAGCAAGAAGAAAACCACCGGTCGTACCCGACTTGATTTGCTTATGACTGAAAGCCATGAGAGGAAAATAAGTGTCCAACTGAAACCACTTATCATGATAAAGCAGCAGATGACGCTTGTGAGCAGACTCAGACATGGTACTACAAGTACCCAAACCACCCAATCCATAAGGAAATAACCACGGAAACATCTGAGGATAAAGTTGTGGATTATGATACAACGAGCAAGGTTGGGCACTAGCGTCAATTGCAAGCATGTGGCCATTGCTATTGAAATGACGCATAGCCAACCCTTTCAACTCTTCAACAGTCTTAGTATGCAAATCATCGGCTGAAACACCGTGGGCAACGAACGGACAATCACCATGCGCAACCCCATCTTCGTCGTTGTCGTCATTGATGCTGGGCGTTATATTGACTTTGTTCGACTGAGACTGTTGATACTGGACAGATACCATAGGAATGTCCTCAGGATAAGACAATAGAGTGTTCCTATCAATTTCCAAATCTGAATAGTCACTATGATTCAACTTGAGCCACTCCAAAGCGGCGGCGACTTTGTTTCTACGCACCAACAAAGGAGTACGAACATAATCAGCTTTCCCAGGTAACGTAGGACCAGTAAACAGAATAGCTAATACTTCGTCCATGTCTTCACGAGGAGGAGGTAACTTCTCGTAAATCTTACTCACAGGGGACTCGAAGCAGACAACATGGGACGTCATTTTCTTCTGACCACAAGCGACTCTTACATAGCAGATGTTATGACAAACTTTAGCTACAAGGAGACGTTTGACGAAGCGAAGTTCAGCCAGTTCCTTGGGAACTGCCCTGATCCACAAACCATTAGCCAAGGCATTTTTGGGTTTGCAACCCTTTCTAAGGGAAACGCAACAAGATTTGCAGACAAGGCTACATCCAGCGTCAAGTACAGGACCATCAACACCACGAATAGGATCAGACAAAGAATGACGTTCGGCACGAGTTACACTGTCATCATCAAGAACACGAAGCAGGCCACGTATTTCGGACAAAGGAGACATTTCCACTCTGAGAGACAATTGACTGCACACACTGCAGCCGGACTCCTGAAAAGACGAAGGATTGACCTCATTACAAAAATCTCGAATGATACGCAACTCCAGATCCTCAGACAAAGGAGGAGGAGGATAAGGAGGAGGAGCAGTGGGAGGAGCAGGATAAGGAACAGGAGGACATTTAGGAACACTACCGGTGGCGCTACCAGACAATTTGTTTGCGGGTAAATCTTCCTTTGTTTGTCACCACTTTGCCTGACGACGAGCAGAAGCTTCGGAAGTCTTGGTAGCGAGGAACACGGTCACACAAGTATCGCAAGCAGCACAATGATGGTTTTGAAGATAAGTAGCCATAAGTTCCTTAGTTTTTCGATGACTAGCAGGAACATCGTGAACTTTAGCAATGACACGAGTGGAAGGAACAGTCAAATGCTGAACCAAATCAGACAACGGAGGCTTAGCATACACATAATTCTTTTCAATAGGGTACGGGGCAGTTGAAAGTAAGGGCAGATGATCAATAAACTGATACGAATAAGCGTTGACATTGTGAAGAACGCTGCTCACAATATTCAGTCTAAAAACACTCAGAGGAAAGTAATGGGTAGCACCACCACCCAGTTTGTGGGATGCAACGGTAAGAGGAGCTTTCAGCACGGAAGGAACGAGGGGAAGAGGCGGTTGAGCTGACAACAAACTGTATATTATACGACAAAAGAAAACACGAAAAGATCAGCTGGTTCAGTAGATTCTATGCATATAATACTGATAATAAGCCAAAATGTTTTTGCATAGATTTCCAATAGGAATGGCTGGGCTATCAGCCACCCAATATTACTACTGGGGCCACACCTTGGCATGGTTTCCCGAGCATGGCACCACGGCCGCTTAGATACATCATTCTTAGAATAGATACATC
>QLOY01015141.1:0-10618 GCA_003313965.1 Megacollybia marginata
CGCCTGTCTCAGGTGTCGACAGCCCCGCACGTGTGCAGACCCCGCCCCGTAGCGTTCCTATCATCGGATTGTTCAAAATTAGTCTCATCTGCCCTTGTTGTCTTAAAGTACTCTCCTGTTTGATCCATTTTATTCTGTTTCCAATCTAGACTTCTGCATGCCTGTTTATGCTTGTTGATAGTCCCGCCTGATGCTGATGCGCTTGCTGTGATATATTTATGTCACTTCATTATGTTATAGCCCATTTAGACATCTGAATAAGCATTCTGATGTCTGCCTGAGTGCTGTGCAAGGTGCCGAGGGTGGAAACATGGCCATGTCTATGTGCCCGTTGGATTTGCAAATGGTTTGTGGGCACTAGTCGAACCATTTGCAAAGGGTCTACAGCATTGGCTGGGACATATAGGGTTAATTCGGCAATGATTCGCGCATCAGGATGATTGGCTGGTGGGAAATAATATGAGGGTGATTTCGTGGTGTCTATTTCAACACTGAGGGTCGAAGTCGACAGTGTAGCTGTGTCCATGTCTGTCATGTTTTAAATCGAACCTTCAGGGCTGATTTGCCAGGTGTCAAGGTTCTGTGTTGTGGAGTGGAGATGGAAGTTTCTTCGAGTTCCCTTTTTTCAGTTAGTAATTCTCGAAGTGAGGGTCGTGGCATTTCTGGTTCTGGTGATTCGGGTGGAGTAAAGAAGCTTTCTTTGAAGGGTACCGGAATGTTTTCGGGATTGTCAGCAAAGGTGTCAAGAAATTGGTATTCTTCTACCGCTTCTTCAAGAAAGTCTGTTGTGATGATAATGTCTTTTGGTTCAAAATATTTTCTGTCTGAGTCGTATCAGATTTCTGGGATATATCCTACATATACATTGCGGTAGACGTGGTACGATCTGTCTTCTTGTATGTGGGTCACAAAGTGGTTTGGTCCATATATGTTATTGATGTATCGCATTAGGTCAAGTGGAGCTGAAACTGGCGTTTGCTCATGTGTTAGACAGAGAGGTGTGGACGTGTTGGGTGTAGACATGGCGAGCGTCGTGTTCTCTGATGGTGTTGTATAAAATTCTGAGGGTTTCTTTGACTGCGACTGGGTCAGTTTGTTCGATTAGTTCTTGGTTATGGATTTCGTCGAAGAAATCTCTTTCATCGTTGGTTAGAATGTTCAATGTCCACAGTATATTGGCTGAGTGGATATAATGTGACTCCTTTTCAAGAGCTGCTCTGAGAACACCCCAAATTTTCAAAAAATCTGTATTTGGTGCACTAAATCATCAGCAACTGGTTATAAACCAATCCTCCAATTGTGCCTGTTTCACTACCCTCGTTTGAATCTGGGAGAACACCGAGGTGTTTCCTCGTCTGATTGTTATTTGTGTTTGTTGCGCCGTGCTGGTGTCTTTGTGGCACTGGGATGACTGAATGATTCTAACTCCGCTGTGAGGAGTTTGCCTTCTTCTGACTGATATGGTTCTGACCACGCTGCTGTGTCGAACCAAAAGCTTATGTCTGTATTGATTCCTCTGTCTGTGCTGTTGTTGTCTGTGCTGATTCCGGTATCTTCGTAGAGATGTCCCCACCTTCCTCAGTTGATGTCGTCGAACCGTTTCTTAAGACTTATGAAGGTTGCTAAGGGGATATGAGCGGTGTAATCTATCGGGTTAGTGTTGGTGCTGCTGTCTGTGTATTCTTTGACTTCTGGTTCAGTCTCAGTGGCGATGCTTTCGTACGTCTTTCTTTGACTAATCCAGTCCTGTGTGAAGAGATGAGTGTAATAGATTCTGCTGATGTTCCTGGGTGTGTAATCGAACAGAGCAGAGAATCTATTTATGACGTCGTTGATTCTTTGGTGAATAGCAATGTATGGTGTGAAGTTGGAATTGATCTGTGTTTGGTGGTGTTGTTGAAGTATTCGATTATTTCAGTTTTTTCATTGCTGGTCAGCTTCCGTGTGCACAAACACCACTTAAAGCTGTTAGCAATTCAAAACCAGTTAGTTTTGTCCGCTCACTGTCATCTGTCTTATTGGGGACTTCCCATTAGCCAACGGTACTACCAGGTAAGACGATGAAAGTTCACAGGCGAGTTGCTCCGATGTGGCAGTTTTGATGCACCCGGAGTCATCTATTAATGCAACGGCGTTGTTTGATGTAGTGCCGGAGAGCTCAGAGGAAAGAGTAGATGATGAGGATGAGATAGAGGCTGAGGATGACCTGAACAATTTCAGTGATTGTTAGCGGTTTGCGTTCAAGAAGTTGTCTAGTCATTGTTTCGACTGCAGTGAGTGGAGTGATAAAGGTTAGTTTTGGTATTTTGTAAGGTGATGAGCAAAATGAGAGCTTATCAGGCCACTCAAAGACTCAGTGAAACTTATAATACCAAAACTAAAGAAATACAGCGAATAGCTAAAGGCTTAAGTAGTAGATAGCTATCTGGTCAACAAATAAGCATGGACGGAACAAGGAGATAACAAGGGAAAAAGATAAGCTATCTGGGCCTCATGTTCTGCGATAAGCTATCAGAAGTTAATTTAAATAATAGCAGATAAGGGAAATGAAAGATAGCGTGATATGAATGTGAAAATGAAATGGGTTCTGATAAGGCACGTGGAACTGATAAGACACATGGGATTTCGGGGAATTCGTAACAACAGCGTGGACAGAACTGTATCAATCAGAAGAAGGCAAACTCCTAAAAGCAGAGTTAGAAGCAATCAATCACATCACCACCGACGAGTCGCCAAAACAGTGCAACAAATGCAAATAACAGACAGACAAAGAGCTGCTGCGACGCTCCACCAGAATCAGGAAAAACTAGTCAGACAACCATGATTGGAGGATTGGTTTATAACCAGTTGCCACCAATACAGTATGCCCGAAATAAACTTATTGAAAACTTGGGGTGTTTTCAAAGCAGCCATCAGAGAAGAACGACATTACTTACACAGCATTGACATATTGTGGGCCTTTGACAACATTACTGATGAAGAAAGAGACATCTTTCAAGACATCAACACTACAGAAATCGCAGACACAGAAACTCCCTATGCAGTTGAAGAAGTTCTCCAAGAACCTTACAGAAAACGCTCACTGCAACATCTACTCCTCTCCATCTAACATGCAAGTGGACGCCAGTTTCAGCCCCACTTGACTTAACTCAATATGTCAATAACATATACAGACCAAATTACTTTGTAACCCACGTACAAGCAGACGGATCGTACCACGTCTACCGCAACGTATATGTTGGATATATCCCAGAAATCAGATATGACTCAGACAGGAAACATTTTGAACCAAAAGACGTTATCATCACAACAGACTTTCTTGAAGAGGTGGTAGAAGAATACCAATTTCTCGACACCTTTGCTGAAGATCCTGAAAACATTCTGGTACCCTTCGAAGAAAGCTTCTTTACTCTACCTGAATCACCAGAACCAGAAACGCCATGACCCTTTGCTTCGAGAATTACCAGTCGTAAAAAAGGAACTCGAAGAAACTTCCATCTCCACCCCACAACACAGAACCTTGACACCTGTCAAATCAGCCCTGAAGGTTCGATTTAAAGCATGACAGACATGGACACAGCCACCCCGTCAACCTCGACCTCCAGTGTCGAAGTAGACACCACAAAATCACCCTCATACTATTTCCCACTAGCAGGACATCCCAATGCATGAATTATTGCCGAACTAACCCTGTATGGACGACAAAGAAATACTTCATCAGAGTTCATGGAAACATGTTAGCAGATGGAGCCTACAAAATCCATGACCATGCAACAAAACAGTCACTAATGGGGGAGGTAATCCGAGTATTCGAATCGACAGTAGGAATGATGGGTACCATCCTCATAGAACCAGACACATTCCCTATTGGATATGTCCCACCCAACAATCCAACCATCACGACTACTCCATCCATCCAAAGAATTAAGATCGCTAAACCACCTAGGTTCACAGGTGACAAAACAAAATGGGAAGGATTCTTCCTAGCAGTTGACACATATCTCCAGGCAAACGCACGAGACTTTCAAACAGATGAACAGAAAGTCTGGTTCATCATTTCATATCTAGGGACCGAAAATGGATCATCATGCATCGCCTCAGACTGGCTCCAAAACTGGAAAGAAGACAACTTTTATAATGGAACTTTAAATGTCAACAACTACAACACCTTCATCATGGAGCTAAAAGGCTCCTTCGAAGATCCAAACCTACAGATAAACACCACCAACAAGCTCAGACAACTTCAACAAGGAAAGGACTCCTTAATGGAGTACTTCACCAGATTCAAACTCAAAGCAGCAACTGCAGGATATCACAAATTGGATAACGTCCTCATTGATCTCCTTAAAAACCAAGTACGACACAAAATCACCAAGGAGCTATATCGAGGAGGAATACCAATTCCAAACAAATATGATGCGGTAAAACAACAGTTGTACAACATAGAAATGGCGCTCAAAGAAGAGAAATCTAGGTTCAGTGCCTTTCACACTGGAAAACCCATACCGCCCCGACAACATGTTCCACCACAGCAACCAACTCATAACACTTCGGAACAATACACACTGGCCCAAACCTATGGAGGACAAGGACAACCCATGGACATCGATGCAGGACGAACCAAATGATTACTCAAATGTCGACACTGCAAGAAAATGGGACATCACCTCTCCTGAGACTGTAGAGGAGAATGTCCAGATTGTCACGGTAAACATCCTGGTCGATACTGCCACCTCAAACCACCACCCAAACGACCTTTCACCACACGCATGTTGGAAACCATTGACTTCACTGAAATCACAGACGAACAAAGGGAACAGCTAAAGAAAGCTGCAGGTTTTTAGATGGGAGCGAAGCAGACGCAACTTCGTCGTCCCTGGTTCAGAACTCTTATGCACATGTTTCTTGTCAGACATGCCCTGAGGCATTGTACAATAGGAATACATCTTTTTCACATGCAAAAGAGTCCAGCGTCAAAATGGAAGACAAATGGAAGACAATGATCGAAGAAGTCGAAGATGAAGAACTTAACCTTCCTTCTTCAGGTCACTTCCTGGAACAATCATTGGAACAAAAGAAGCCAAAACCTTTCTCCTCATTATGGATTCTATCACGACTATGAGACCTAGCTGCCGAAACAGGAATAGGAACATTAAAACAGTGGGTACATGATCAAAAACAACGAGAAGTAAACCAACACCTCGTTAAACAACTGTTGAACATTCCAACTAACGAAGCTTTAGACTGGCTAGAAGACCTCCATGAACCAAAATGATTTATCTTTAGGACCACAAAGAGCTAAACATCCAAATAAGATATAGAGAAGGGAACCAAGTACCAAACACAAGCGCTTCTTGACAGTGGCTGTACAGGTAGCTGTATCAGTCAATAATTTGCAGAGGAAAAAAGGTTGTCCTTACACAAATGGGAACACCTGATCTCTGCATACAACACGGACAGCACAGAAAATAACAACGGAAAAATCATGCACTACGCGAAAATGAAAATGATCATAGAGGGACACTCCGAGATCCGAAAGTTTGCAGTCACTAATCTAGGACGATCGGATGTATTTCTGGGACATGAATGGTTAAGCTTTTACAACCCAGAAGTCGACTGGACCATAGGATCATTACATTTTACCAGATGTCCCTCAGCATGCGGATACACAGAACCAGAACCAGAAGATGTAGAAGAGGGAGACAGGATTTGGATGAAATACCCAAAGCCACCTCGTAATGTTCGAAGGAATAAGGCCTTCATATGAGCTCATCAGTCCATCGCCAACACACTAGCGGAAGAGTTCGAGAGGAACAAAAAGACAGATCCTATCCCAGAACAATACAAAGGGTTTGAAGAAGTCTTCGAGAAGACTGAATTCAACACCCTACTGCCAAATCGACCTTGGGACCATGCCATAGAACTAAAGCCAGGATCAGAACCGACAGGATGCAAAGTGTATCCTCTCAACCTAGATGAACAGAAAGAACTTGATACATTCCTCAAAGAACATTTACGCATGGGACACATTCAACCCTCTAAATCTCTCATGGCCTCACCCTTCTTCTTTATCAAGAAAAAAGATGGAAGACTAAGGCCAGTACAGAATTATCGCAAACTCAATGACATGACCATCAAAAACTGATATCCTCTTCCCCTCATCCAAGAGAATTGAAAGGCGCCAAATACTTCACAAAGCTCGATGTACGATGGGGATACAACAATGTACAAATCAAAGAGGGAGATGAATAGAAGGCAGTGTTCCTCACCAATCGAGGACTATTCAAACCCTTAGTAATGTTCTTCAGACTCACTAATTCACCCACCACATTCCAAACGATGATGAATGAACTCTTATGAGACCTAATCAATACTGGCAAGGTTCTTGTCTACATTGATGACATACTCACCTTCACCAACAACCTAGACAAACACCATAAACTCGTTTGTCAGGTCTTGTCCATCCTAAGCACCAACAAGCTTTATTTAAAACCAGAAAAATGCGAATTTGAAAAAGGAACTACAACAATTTCTAGGCTTCTGCAATTTCTACAGAAGATTCGTTAAAGACTATAGCAAAATCACAAAGCCCATGATACAGCTAACCGGAAACGATGCATGGAAATGGGAAACAGAACAACAGACGGCTTTCGACACCCTAAAAGAGACCATCATGACAGCCCCTTGCCTTCGTATACCAGAAGATGAAGGACAATTTAGGATAGAAGCAGATGCATCAGAAGGAGCAATTGGTGCAGTAATTTCACAACAGATAGAAGGCAAATGGCACCCAGTCACCTTCCATTCCAAGGCACTTTCACCCATAGAACAAAACTACGAGATCTACGACAAAGAGATGCTCGCAATCATGGAAGCCTTAGCAGAATGGAGACACCTGGTATTAGGGGCCAGATAAACCTTTGAAATCTGGACAGATCATCAAAACTTACAATACTTCTGACAACCTCAGAAACTTGATCAACGACAAGCCCGCTGGGTCACAGAGCTAGCTGATTACGACTATACCTTGCACCACAAACCGGGCAAACAAAACCAGCGAGCAGACTTATTATCAAGAAGACCAGACCATGACATGGGACACAAAGACAACGAGAATGTTGTCATGCTAGCGCCCATGACTTTCAGAGCATTAGAAGCAGTTGTGATTCACGATCCACCAGAATACTAAGGGATCTGTTGCGAGAACTAGATCCTTCAGCTAAACAGGCTCTAGAAGGCAAAGACAAGAAGTGGAAAGAATCAGATGGACTAATCTTTTATGACAATCGGATATACGTGCCAAAAAACCACAAACTAC
This sequence comes from Megacollybia marginata, assembly GCA_003313965.1. Classification (NCBI taxonomy): domain Eukaryota; kingdom Fungi; phylum Basidiomycota; class Agaricomycetes; order Agaricales; family Porotheleaceae; genus Megacollybia; species Megacollybia marginata. The sequence goes on from QLOY01015141.1 coordinate 7,319, forward strand.
ACGAACAAATCATTCGAGACCATCATGACAACCTGCTAGCTGGACACCCGGGGAAGTACAAAACCCAGGAACTCATTCAGCGAAACTACTGGTGGCCTCAAATGCAAAAAATGATTCGCCGATACGTGGATGGTTGTATCAAATGCCAAGAAGATAAAATCGATCAACAACCACTGCATGCTCTTAACCCTCATGACATACCTAAACAACCATGGCAAAAAGTCACAGCAGACATGATCGGACCCCTCCCTGAATCCAATGGCTTCAATGCAATTGAAGTATTCACCGACACATACAGCCACCGCATACATGTGGAACCCACACACCAATCTCGTATGAGATAGAGTGATCCAATATCACAGTCTTCCAGAAATCCTAATATCGGATCGAGGACCCCAAACAGTGGCCAAAGCATGGGATCAGATATGCAAACAACTCAGCATCAAACGACATTTATCCACAGGTTACCACCCAGAAACGGACGGTCAAACGGAAAGGGCAAACCAAGAGGTAGAAGCATATCTTTGTCTATTCGTCAACTACCTACAAGACAACTGAAGCGAATGGTGTGCCATCATGGAATTCAGTTACAACAATCGAGTTCATTCCATGACAAAACAATCGCCTTTCTTCACTGATCACGGTTATCACCCTTACACCGGAACAGAACTACAAAGAGATCAAGTACCTTCAGCCACAGAATGGGTAAAACAACTCTCCAATGTGAGACAAGAAGCGGAAGCAGCCTTGGCCCTGGCAAAGGCCACAATGAAACAACAATTTGACAAACACCACTCTGAATCTCGAGAGTATAAATCGGGAGACCTAGTATGGCTAGAAGGGACAAATATCAAAACACAACGACCTGCCAAGAAATTAGATCACTTACGATATAGACCCTTCATAATCACAGAAAAGGTGAGACAAGCAGTGTACCGGCTCAAACTACCACAGAACCCCACCTGGCGACGAAAACACGATCTGTTCAATGAAAATTTACTTAAACCCTTCACAAAACCTCCCTTCGATATACAACCAAAAGATATACCTCCACCACCAGATCTAATCGAAGGAGAAGAAGAGTTTGAAGTTGAAACTATTCTCGACAGTCATAAGAAGGGACGATATATCGAATACCTGGTCAAATGGAAAGGATTCTCAGATGCGGGAACCTCGTGGAAATGTATGACATGCCGAAGAAGAAGTGGACAATTTCCACAAGAAATATCCTAACAAACCGAAACCCACATCTATCAACCAAGGAATTGTCATAACCTCGAACCAAACCATCCTCAACTCCTTCAAACCTATATTCCAATTCACAACACCATCATGGGGACCATGATCTTAAAGGGGGTAATGTTACGATTTCCCCTCATTTTACGATCAAACACTGTTCAAACACGTGTCTTATCAGAACCCTATTTCATTTTACTTCTGTATCACCTTATCTTTCATTTCCCTTATCCGAATCTCTTTCTGATAGCTTATTGCAAAACATGCAACACAGATAGCTTATCTTTCTCCCTTGTTATCTCCTTGTTCCACCTACGCTTACTCGTCGACCAGATAACTACTCAGTATTTAAGCCTTTAGGTATTCGCTGTATTCTTTAGTTTTGGTATTATAAGTTCTTCCGAGTCTTTGAGTGGCCTGATAAGCTCTCATTTTGCTTGTTGCCTTACATCCCCAATCCATACTTCAGTAAACCTCGAAGTTCTCCTCAATCGAGCCAAAAGCGAACCTAAGGCACACAAATCTTGTGGTGAGGATGGCATTGATGAGGAATCTGTCCTCTCAGAACTAACGGATATAGAGTCAGAAATTGAACAACCTGCCCCCACTCTGCCCTCTAAGTCCAAACCATCTACTTCGACTCAACCCTCCAAACAGATGCTGTACAAGAGTTCATACAAAAGGAAGAGAAAAGTGGAGAAGTTGGCCCAGGACACTGTGAAGCGGCAGAAGATCCAAGACCACAATTTGGACAACCTCTGCACTGTGCCACCTATTCAGACCCAACTTGACGCTGCCGACCTTTCTGCCTCAAGCACTGCCTGGACTGGCATATGACAGTCTGTCGAAGGCTGCACTTACCCTATCCACAAGCTTCTGAGGCAGCATCTGCAGCTGCAGCTTGTCTGCTGGGAGGGAAAACATCCTCGGGCTATTCTGGACTGCAAGCGCCGACTCATAGCCAGTCTTGCTGGTATGCCCAAAGACCACCAGCAATGGCTTCGCGAAAACGAAGAAGGGCTGAAGCAGAAGATTGAGCAAATGTCAGAGGAATTAAGCTCTCACTTCTCCTGGAAGAATCGCCAGCACTGTTGTGGTGTGTATATACAAGCAAGACAAGGTGTTAGCATGGGTGGAGGGGAAAGAGTAAGTACCAACGCTGCTTGTAGTTCTTCTCACAGCAACTTTTTAGCAACCTTCCTATACTCACAACAGTGTCCATGTAACAAAAGGATTGCAGACCTTGTGCGAGTCAGAGCCTATGCTCCACAATGCTCGTTTCATGAACTGTAAGTTCCTTTTGACCTGCCTCTTGAAACTAATATATCTCTAGCTGTGCTGAAGACATTCCAACCGGAGATGTATGAGGCCTATAAGGACAACCAGCAGCAGATACATATGCATGACCCCACCCTTACTCAAAACTTCCCCAACTGTGTCTTCTCGTCTGTTACAATAAACTTTGGACCACAGACTGTCACTAAGCCTCACCTCGACTACAAAAATGTTGCTGGAGGATGGTGTGGGGTGCAAGCCTGTGGAAACTTTGATCCTACCAAGGGTGGACATCTCATCCTTTGGGATCTGCGTCTTGTCATTGAGTTTCCTCCAGGTTCTGTAATCTTCCTGCCTTCAGCCTTAATCTGACATTCTAATGTTGCAATATGCTCTCATGAAACACAATATTCAATTACACTCTATACACCTGGCCATCTTTTTCACTATGTCGATAATGGATTCAAGACTGATAAGCAGCTCAAAGCAGAAATGGACGAGGAGGAGAGGTATATACGAGAGTTGCAACGTGAGAACCGTTGGGATGAGATGCTGCAATGGTTTCATGTATGGAACTATAGTAGTTGATATAGTTAGTAGTCCTATCTGCCTGTAGTTCAACGGGCATGCCCAGCAATGTTTATTTGGTCACCGTTTCCACTTCCCATGACACCATTTTAATGTGAGTGGAGCAGTGTTCATACTGTACCATTTCGAGCAGTTCGGCAGGTCACGCGTCACATTCAAAATAGTTTGCCGAAATTTCATGGTGGTTGCAGGTCACATAGG
>QLOY01015232.1:0-10474 GCA_003313965.1 Megacollybia marginata
CAGGTTCGAGGTTCGACCAAAACACCCCCGAACCTGAACCGGACCGGACCGCGGTCAGTCTACACTAAATGATTTGTCACGCGATGGACCTTGCTGTCTGAACCTTTCTCCTCGCAACCTACATGCTCTCCAACCTATGGTTCCCCATTTTACATTCGCGGATGTTCAAGCGGCGAGACAACGGTTTTATTAACGATTATAGGTTATGTCTGGTCTGTCATACATGTTATACCGCATGGTCATTCCAACGTAGCGCTATCTTGAACAGGCCTTCTGGTAACATGTATATCGCTATAGACTATTCTATTGATTCTCCCACTTTCAGGAAACATTTACAACATCCAAATACATCAGCTCCTGCCACTCCTCAAGCTCAAGCCTCAAGTCTCTTCAAGCCACCTCACCCTCGTTACATGATCCCAAGACCACCGCAGCTGATGTGGCATTGAACTCTCGCCCAACGCCTGGTCTATATGTGGTACTCCACTGCGTAAGATAGCTGGTAACGTGTTTCGGAAGCGATTGGGGCTGAGTGCTATGATAGGAGAACAATGTCGCATCGTCATTACGGACCCTTTGGTAAGTTGACCCATGTCTTTTACGATCCGTGCAAGATCCGTGTCTTACTTGGATTCTCTAAGACGAAATGACGAAATTTTTAGTAGCCTAAGCTCTTACACCTACTTTGTTGCCTCCGCCGGCGTAACCCCTACATTGTACAGAAGCACTCACCAATTGTTCAATTCTTTGCAGAACCCCTGCGACGTATCCACCAGGGGAAAATACGATGGATTCAAAGCTAGCAACGAACGCCAGTTCCACAGTGCACATTTATTATTTTTCACCAAATTCAGGTTTTTACCTTTTATTTGCAGTCTTGCAACTTTCTAACTCACTGTAGCATTCCGTTGTGTTCCTTTGCATGTTTATATACTCACCTAATGCCTACGATAGCCTCCGAGTCAACACTCAGCTGACAGCTAACTTGCATGGTAAACCAACCTTACCTCGGACCATGGGACTACTTGAGGCATACAAATACAACGGAACAGAATCCAAAGAGCTGTAACTTGGAAACGCGACAGGTTAGAGGGCATGATGGCTTCGGGGACGGGGATTAGTAGGTGTGTACTAGTGATTTGAATTCTTTACTATCACTCATTCCGAGATTAGCTTCAGTATCTGCTTCTTTAGCAACATTTTCCTGCCAATCACTACCCACCATATTGAATTCGACTCTTGCTAAGTAGATGAGAAGTGCATACTCTGCTTATGAGAAAGTGGGTTGGTTTTGGGAAACCCTACAATTGACGTGCAGTACTTTATACAAACGAGGTGGTTACTTTTTTAGAGCCAAAAAGCTCATTAATTTGTCAAACTTCTCCTCCAGCCTAGTCTGTCGTTCCTCCAGCCTAATCTGTTGCTGCTCTATCTGCAACAAACGGCTGTTTGTATTCTCTGAAAGGCTAAGTACCCTTTCCAAACTCTGTTCCATTTTTTGAAGCGGTGATACGGCATCCTCGTATACAACTAGGCCGAAAAAATGCTGCCAACGGCGACAGCAGTCTATGAAACGCTGGAATAATACTGATTCATCCTGTAAAGTTGATGAGACTGCATAGTTCAGGCGGGCCACTTCACTGCCGTGCCCGTAGATCAGGTCCCCAATGAGGTTTTCCTCCTCCAGGTGCACGTTGGGATCCACTTTCAGGATGTGACGAGTGACAGATACGGATACTTGGCGCCACTTGGATATTCCCAGTTCACATCCCAAGTAGCGGAAGGTCTCTCGTTTGAGCGCCTCAGAGAAGTTCTCTGACCGCCACCTGACGCCTCTGGTAACCCAAAAGTTGATTTCGTAGGCGGCTCTGTTGTATCCACATGTAATGGACCAAAACTTTTCAAGTGGACGAACAAAACGGAGATAAAAAATCAAGAGCCTCCCTATCATGGGGGGTACACAACGCGCGATCAATTTGTCCCGTCCTGTAATAGAGCGTGTTTTGTCTCCTTGTTGGATGAAAGTCAAATCGCCATCAACAATGGATAAGCTGCGGATTTTGTATGGGGTATTCTTGATTTTTGCAGCAGAGGCTTCAGTGCCTCGACCTGGAGGTCCGGATAAAATCCAGACTGCCGGACCCATCACTTGTAAGAATTCTTCGCATCCTGCAAAAAATTCGTTGATTTTCGGTTGAAGCCAAATGAAAGGGTCCTCCGCTCCAACTTTATAGGATGTTTTCAAATGGAAAAACATTCCCCATTCATGATTATGTCGCAGGAAAAGATCTAGAAGGTAAAGGTTAGAGTCCTGGGCTGACGGACTGCGAGCATCGGTTAGGAATGAGTAGTTTTGTGTGGACTCGCTCATATCCTCCCTGAAATCTGATGGATTACATGAGGAAAGCAAGCTATCCACCACTTCCTCATCAAGAGACATGAGGATACTCGTTCGCAATATATGCTCTGCACGACAAGAGAGGTCGGACATCATGTGTCGTAGCTTGCTCATCTCAATTTGGTCTCCACAGTAGTTGAGGATGGTGAAATCCTTATTCCACATGACGCTGGGACGCTCTTGAGTCGTATTGGCAATTGTGCGACACTGCTTGAACTGCTGCATCAGTAGGCCCACCGGAGAGATACTGGTTTTCAGAAGCAATGCAATGGTTAGTTTCTGTAGGGTTCTAAAAAGCGAGATGAGAAGACAACACTATTTCAAGTGAAACAACTTTACTCCGGATTCTTCTGCAGGTCTGTTTGATGCCATTGGCGCAAAATGATCGCTCTTGTACCCCATTTGAATGCGGCGTATCTGGGAGAAGATTGTTTTGCATCCAGAAATTTCCAAGAACCATTCTCATCCAGTTGGATGCAGTTCAAGCACATAAACCTTGTGAAGATCGAACTGTAGACATTATCCACCAGGTCGAGATGGTCATAGGATGAGAGGAGGAGCCACATACTCTGATGCAGCGTATCGGGGTGAATCCGAGACTGGCTCTGTAGATGATTTCGGATCACCTGTATGGACGCAATTACATCGTTGCTGACATGAAGAGGAAAATTGGGGATTCCATCACCTCGGCCATTTTTGGTGGTCACCAGTAGCATTTGCAATAGCTTCGTCCAAGCAGAGCTGTAATTCCCCTCAACTGTGCTGGATTCAATCTGGCGAAGCTTGTCCAGGGAACTATCTTTTGTAGAGAGGCAGTCCAAGATGAATCCGGGGGCCGTTCGGATCCTATCCAACTGCTGCAGAAAATACTCGCTGACGGCCGATTTCAAGCGATCGAACCAAGGCTGTTTGCGATCCACTGCAGAGCAGAGTACTAGCACATCGCAATTCTTTACCAGGATATCCCACCCGGTTTTTACCAGCCAAATAGACCTATCATATAAGTTCTGGTCTTCATCAGCATCCACAATATCATGATCCTCTGGTTGCGAAGGAATTGCCTTTAGAAAAGCATGCAAGGCGTCACTAGCTTCGATCTCTGGCCGTGTTAATTCCAACAATGGAGATCTTTCACTAGTATCAACTGCGACGCGAAAGAACCATCTATGTCGGACGTGACTGTGGAAAATATGGAGTTTGACGGCTTCTGATCTAGCAGAGCTATGCTCCCTATCTCTGTGAGCTCTGAAGGTGTAGTCATTGCCAAAGCATTCATGACACAGGTCACAGCAAAAGCCGTCTATGACGGTGAGAAAGGTGATTGGAGGCGTACGCACAGTACTGGGTATAGCTTTAACATCTCTACACTCATCTCCCAGGGCATTGATTTTCAATAGCACGCTAGCTAGCCGTGTTGCCCTGTCTCTTTTTTGGGTAGGTCTGAGACCACTTGAGTGATGATCATTGAGGTGGTTTAAGGCTGTATCCGATGAGATACCTATACCACAGCTTTTGTGGACATTTCCAACACAGCAGAGCATCCGCCATGGAAGGATCAATATAAGTCCAAAAGGACTTAAATGTGCTGAGGACTCATGATCAACTTCCCAGCCAACAAGACCAGCTAGTAGAGGTGCATCAGGGGGCTTTGTAGGCTGCTCTGAGTCCAATGTGTAAACTCTAAAGTGCCATCTGGTGTGTGAATTGCCACCAAAACTTTGGTAGAAGCACGGCACCATATTTGCTTGATCTCGATGCTTGTGGGTTCTCCAATCAGAGGAGCGTACTTGCTGACATTCTACACATTGGTGGCCATCCATTCTGAGAGCTAATTGGGGGATCTGCTGAATGGGGTCATGGAGCGCTGTTAATTTAGCCTGCTCTGATTTGCTACTGCTATCCAATGGTTTGTAACGCTCAATGAGCTCCTGAAGTTTTAGGTTCCATTGAGGATGCGCAACCCTGAGTTTTTCGACAAAATCCATGTGGTGAAGATGAAGATGACTTTGAGCATGGTCAGCAGCCACACCAATGCCACAGGCAATATTCTCATTCCCCAAACAACACATGATCTTCATAGGCTCTGAAAGAACAAAGTTGAACAGGCGGAAAGCATCAGCACTTTCCATTGGGTAAGTTTCCAGAGGTTTGATTGTACTCTCTTCACACTGTAGTGAGAGCTCAGGAGGTTGTGGACTCGGAGCTGCAGGCCAATCAAAAAAATATCAGGAGTTAAGATGGTGGCAAACTTTTGTAATGAGCTTTAGTATAATCATCAATAACTGACTCCTCATCAGTAGAACTTTCATGGTTAGATGGCAAAAATTCTGGAGATTCTGGGGCTAGACTAATCTTTGGAAAAAAAGTACTGTGTGATAGCAATCACCAACCTTTTGCGAGATCATCTTCTAGCTCAGAGGATGGTAGTGTGATGGCTAAAAGATTCTTAGAGAAGTATCTTGCAACAGAGACAGAAAGCAGACCTCTTTCATGTTGACTTTGCCTTGTGTTGCTTAGTCCAGCCTCTACTGGAGTTTCTTTGTCAATGTTTGGTGAGAGCTCCATAGACTCATTGACAACTGAAAGATTCTTAGAGATAGTATAAGTGAAAGTCATGGTAGCAGGCAGACCTTTGGGAGCTGTTATAACCTGCTTTTGTGTTTTATTGCTGGTTGGCAGTCCTGGATGATGGTGAGTATGGATATATATATATATAAAAGAGATTCCACAACTTTTGGACTCTGGGTTGGAAACGATACGTTTTGGTTGCTGGCGAACTTGCACTGGTGCCTGGGGCAGATCTGCTGGTGGATATAATTACAATGGAGCTTAAGATCATTTCACAGACCTGGAATTGCTTTAGAAGCAGTCATATTAAGTGCATGTACTTTGCAATGTGTTATCAAGTCAACGGCAGTGTCGATTTTGAGGTTTGCACATTTCCGATTTTTCATAGGGCAAATCCAAGGTGGCCCCTCGATAATTAGTTGTTGTGTACCAATATTCACTGTTACAGATTCCCTTAGTGTTTCGGCTGACATATCTGCTATGAGGATGGCTGGAACAGTCGATGGTTGGAACAGTCGATGGTTGGAACAGTCGATGTTTGGTCGATGTGGTTCGATTGACGTGATGATTGAGTCACAAGACCTGGATCTGCTCCAAAGCGCCGTTGAGGACCTTGCCTCTCACCAGACTGCTATGAGCTTAACTCTCGAGGATAGCATCCCTGAGAAGAGTCCTGGCCATATCTGCCAAATATCTGTGCTGTTTTTGCTGAATATTGTCGGCGCTGCCTCAACAACGCAGCTCTGTCGAATTCAGCCAAAACCAGGTTCGTGCATTCTGTTCGCCTTTGCAACACTTTCTGACCTACTAAAGGCACTTCATTTGTTGTACTACATAACCCATAGAGCGCATCCTGGTGATACCCGACACCCATCCTCCTCGCCCAATCGTTCAGCGCCAATTCTCGAACGGGAGCAAACAAGCAGAGGCAGGGGCTGCATGCAAATATGTAGTGTATTCTGAATGGCGGTCGGGCATCCCTGCTTCTGGGGTGTGCGTTAAGGACTGTTCATAGTTTGCTGTGGTGTTCTCATGTAACAGTCGTATTGGTTCTTATACAGACACTTGCGTATTTTAAACAGCTACTTACAATCAAGAGGTGCGCTCCAACTGCTCTTCAGCAATGCCGGAATTCCGGCATGGCGCTCACCGGAGACGGACGTTGCTGTGAGCAAATGGTAGGCATAATACACAAAGCTTACCTTGTGAGAACAAGACCAGCATGTACATGCCAAAGCGCAGGAGCTCCTTCCAATTGTTACGTTCGTAGCCTTAAGCTTGCCCCTTGTTGATCGTACATAGCATATCAATAGTTCGTTAGAACAAAAACGAGTGTACAGAGAGGGAAACGAACCTAGACAAAGAGGCAGACTTCGTCGTCGGTGGGACCCGCCCCTCCTTTCCTCTCCTTCCAGCAAGACGGAAATTACCAGGAAATGGTGGGGGATCTATAAGGCAACATAATCAGTTAATGAAGGAATTACCGATTAGCAAGTACTCACCCATATACGAATGACCCACTGTGAACCCGCCAACATTCCTCCGCATTCCCAAGCCATTTGCTTGGACAATGCTCCGTCTTGACGTAAGCCATCGAAAGAGCCGGCGTGTGTATCGAACCGGATCAAGGAAAGAGGCGCGGTAGAATTGCAGCTACGTGCGTCGTCAGAACCTGAGCAAAATGTATAGAAAGACCCAACGCACCTGGTTACCCGATTTCTGCTACCATTACAATCTCTGACCCTTCGCAATTCCAAGGCCCACCCTCAGACATTGCCATCATGCTTACTCCGTTCTTGAGGTTCCGGGCTCGCGTTGGCGGAAGAGGGGCATGCGACACGTGAGTTGACGGGAGGACCGCGTCGAGCTATCCTGATACTTGGTTACACAGTAATAGTCCAACGTACTATGCAACATTTTAGAAAGTGCTCGAAATGAAGTAAAGCATACGAACTTGATTTTTGGCCCATTTTGATGAGGTTCCGTTGACGGGTTGGCGTTAGTGCGTTTGTGTGAATCTTCTGGTCTCTTTGCCGGTTGCAGGTCCATTGAATGTGGACCGTGAGTTGTGGACCATTCTGTGGAGGAACGGGAGACTGGTGAGCACTATAGTACGAGGGTGACGCATCAAATACTGACCTCTTGATGGGATGCCTCAGAAAACTGGTTGGGGCCTCGGGGATGCATTCCCAGACATCTTCTGAGAAAACTGGGGTCAATAATGCGTGAGAAATACACATAATTGCCAGCCTTACCAAAATTTGCAGATGTGATGCGGCTGCACTAGCCTCGAATCCAAACGCCGGGCTTCTGCAGCTTCGGGAACATATTAAGGGATGCGTTCTGTAGCATCGTTAATCTACAGATATGGAGTATTGGCTGGGAATGCAACCTGGACAACAGTGAGCGATAGTAGTTGCGAATTTACGAGACGTCCGTGCGAGGTTTGAGGGCAAACATGTGAATGCAGGTATACATTCCCGGCTTACATCGAGGGATGGTTGCTATGAGTCTACTGTTACGAGCTCTGCCCGGATTTCCGGCGGAGCGTGTTGCGAGCTCCTATTGAGCTACCGGCAGAGCGAACGAACGACGGGAGAGTCTGTATTAGCTGAAAGAGAGATTCAAAAACAGACTGACTATACAAGACTTACTAACCTCTGGAGAGCTGATGCGACACTGAGCTCGCAACAAAACGCTCGGTCCCAGTGACCTCAGAGTATCTTGTTTGACGTATTGGCAACAGAAGAACGCGCAGATACCTGGTTTTGGATAAGAATTGCCACCCAGGCAGCAGTAAGGTGGTTTGGGCCATGTAACGAGGCGGCAAGGGTTTTGAACCAAAACGCGGAAGGAGTAGATATATTTGAATGTTTTAAACATTGTCTGAAGGTTGTGAGGCCAGAGACGTGGTATAGAATGAAGTACAAACTTTTGGTTATAGGGAGCCCACGGAAAGCAAGGCAGCAGCGGATTAGCTTCTATGTTGATTAGGCCTCGATTAGGGACTAATATACTAATAGTCCATTCCGACATACAATAAAAGCGGGTTATAGAGACACTGCATAACCCGTTAGAATATGAACGAAACCGATATAGTGAAGTACGTACCTATATCGATTAGACCGTATTGAGCCCTACGGACTGAAACGAACGCAGTCTGCGCTGGCTTACATCGGCGGTGGTAAGAAGGAAGGACTTTTCAGACCATGTGACCCTCGCGTCACGAGTATATCATATGCATTCGAAGGGACTACTAGCATTCAATACACCACTGTATAACTTGAACTATACCATTACTATTGCATCGTAGAGAGCGACGATCTGAACAGTCATAAATTCTCATAATAGGATACTCAGATAATTTAATTCTTGATGATTCCATGCCGGAACCGTGACGCGTGACGAGTCATATTCATCGAGAGACTATAAGGGACTGTCAATTACTTCGTTCGTGGGTCGTCGGTCGTGTTGCTAGGATATGGGTCATCAAAGCACGCTCAGAAATGTTAACAGGAGCGGAATGCAAAGGGTACCATTCCATCCATTCGACGAGGCTCTGTCAGTGCATTGGCGATCGGAGAGGTCCTTCATCCCCACTGAGGATGTTTCTGGCTAGAACCGGTACAGCGGTCCGTAGGTCATCTATTTTGTTGTTGAGCTCGTCGACTTTGTTGAGCTGATTGAGGAGCTGCATAATATCACCCAGCCATGCTGGAGGGGCAGGGCCAGCAAGAGTGCGAGCGAGAACCAATTCGTTGGAGTATAATGAAGCCCGGCCAATTTCACTATCATTCGCTGCACGAGAGACTCTGAAAGTAGGTCAAGGATTGATCTTAAGAAGAGTTGAGCATACATTTAGAATATGTTAGCTCGTCCACATAATACTTACCTAATTTGGATCCGGGCCTAATTATAACTACACATCCCGAAACTTGAGATGAAGAGACCTTTTAGAGTTTAAATCCCTAAAGTATGTCTGCATTAATGCTCGTCACTGATGCTTCTAAGAAATTAAGGTGAACGGACAAAGTATTTGCAAAACTTGAATATGTCCGACTTAGCATATACAAGGAAGAATTATAGGCTGTCGTGACTGAAGCCGGAATTCTGCCTGCTACTAGTAGAGCAAAATGACTCAAAGCAAGAAACGCATTCTGAATATTTGTGACATACAAATTCTTGTGTTCACCAGTAGAACATGTTTCTCGACTACCGTACCGGCGGCGTACAAGCTCGCGTCACTCATTAGTCAAACCACTGTACACATTCCACCTATCGATACTCTCTGCCTTTAATATCGCCTTGACATACCAGTGATAGCTTGGTTCGGCGCTGACTACAGCGGCCGCTCGGATATGACATTATCAATGATCACAGGGATATCCTACAATTTTCTGTAGTCTCCAATCGTTTGCGTTGGATAATGGATGTCCGATTAGGATATTCATGATCAGGTAGATCGCTATTCGAATGTATACATGATCCTTCTACGCCACTATGATCTTCGAAAGTAGCGCCGTCACCCTCTGCGAATCTGAATGATCTCCTGATACGGCGTTATCACCACTTCTGCGGGACTCCTTCTGCTACTCGTTTTCTATTTGGCAAAGCTTCATGCATCAACTCAGAAGTGTAGACGAATACTATTAGATCCGTGCTAGAAGATGCGTCACTCTGTCACTTATGCAGTGAATATCCGTCAAATATCCGTACGAAAACCAGAGATGTGCGTAGAATATGTTTCTAGACTATCGTACTCATTTTCAAGCTCATTATTCAAACTACTATGCATCGCTATTGCTTCTGCCTTCATATCCCGGCAATAGCTTGATCCGGCGCCAACTGCAGCGGCAGTGTGATATTACCTCAAAAGACGCCAAGGCCCGAGCCCTAAAGTGCTTCCGCGCTGTACAGCCTACACATGCCGTGATGCAGAATACCTCAACAACGCGGGCTATGTAGCTCGGACGGACCTTCTGAGTAGGATCTTGCATGTATTCTCCGATGCTGCTGCTAACGCCGGTCCCAAACGTTAGGGCTGACATTGGTAGACCTTAGCAACAGGTGTACGCCGAGACCGCCGTTCGGTCTCGCACTGATCGGCACTAGCATCAACGATCTTGTTACTCGGCATCTGACAGTCGAGATCGCAAGATGCACAAGATTGCACTAATTGCACTAAAATAAGTTACACATAAATATACATTGAATCATAATGCTTCTTTCCTGTGTCATCGCGAAAAAACATAACGGAGCGTTTTAGTCATCCCAAATAAGAAAAAAAAACAGAAACCAGGTGATGGTATCGTTCGTCGTTGTAGTCATCATAGGGTATCATCATCACTTGTCGTTCGTGAATGAAAGTGGCTTGCGCAGACTTTAATCCCCCGCCCACCTCGAAACATTCAATTCCCAACCGCTATTCCCCTTCCTAGTCCCTGAAAGCCCCAAGAATCGATTCCTCCCCATTAAAAAGTCGACCCGTTTGACACCCTTCCTCTTCTC
>QLOY01015257.1:0-15445 GCA_003313965.1 Megacollybia marginata
TCCTCCTTGGGAAGCCTCTTTGCGGACGAAACAGTTCGCTTACTCACACTCGCTTCTCCATCTGCTGCTCCCGGTGCCGCCGTGGCCGCACCTAAAGAGCCTACATTTATTTACACCCCTTCAGAAGAAGGAGGATCCCACAGACGCTCCTTCTCACTCGACACACCTCCAAGACAACCTTCAAGTAGAATTGGCACGAACGGGACTAACAGTCCTACAAGTGGCATAGGCGTCGACTGGACCCAATTCTCCACTTCTGGATTTTTAGATTCACCAGTTGCTGGGACTGGGCTCGCTGGAACACTCTTGGACGGCGACATTGAAGTAACGACGCCTACGCCTTCTCAAAAAGCCTCGAAGACTAAACGCGCATCGTCAAAGACGAGAAGGTCAATTGATGTACCCCCAATTTCAACCTCGCTTGGTCTTGTTCCGCCTGAAGAAGAGAAGCAGAAGAAGAAGAGTGAAATTAAGGAAGTGAAAAGGATTGAAATTGACGAATCTTTCGTCGACTTTTTTGCTGATTCGCTTACCGATCGGAGATCGCAGATGGTTCAATTCGTGATTGCGAAGTTGCGCAGTGAGGTGGTGAAATCCGATGTCGAGTGGGTGGTTGTTGAGAAGAGGTTTGGAGATGTATCTAAACCGAAACCAACAGAGGAAGAACAGACTGAGCCGGAGAATAGCAAGGCTTCGCCCAGGAAAGAGAAGGAAGAGAAGCGATTCAAAGATGTTATCCAACTCAAGACGCCGACAAAAAGGACCGAGAAGGAGAAGGAAAAAACGAGTCCTACAACTCCGAAGCCATTGGATGCGATCCTTTCGTCGACCAAAAAGCGGTTTACGTTTTTCGCGCCTTCGAAATCTTCCAAGGAATACACTAAGGAACCGTCGGAGAAGAAGAGGGATAATGTCAAGGTTGGAGAGATGGGGGAGATTTTGAAGGAGGAAGATGAGTCCGGGAAGGAGACTAAGGAGACTAAGGACGCTGCATTTGGAGCTGCTGTGGTTGCTGCTGCCGATGCGGCTACTGTTGCTCCTGAGGTGATTGGTGACGCGACGACCAAGGCTGAGAATGGAGCCGTGGATCAGGTATGCCTGAGCTCCTCTCATCCTTTGCTTATCGTTTCAGACGCCTGCAAAGGCATCGACCGAACCACTTGCGACAAAACCAGTCGAAACTAAAGACGAGAACGGTGTCGTCGAGCATTATATAGAGGCTACATCGGAACCAGCGGTGAAGGAAACAGTGCAAGTCAAGCCTGAGAACGGTGTTGCCGGGCACGAGGAAAAGGCTATAAACGAGGTTCGTGTTCTTTGGGCCCTGACGAACTGGCTGATGTCCAGTTTCAGCCCGAGATCCGACTCGTTCCCACAACAGAAGTCAAAGTTCCTCAGGCCAAGGTCATAGATGGGGTTCCCCTCTCGCCAAAGATTGAGGAAGTTGTTCTGGGAGTTGTAGGATCAGAAGGTCAAGTGCCAGAGCCCCGGGCTGAGGTATCTATCTCGTTATTATTGTGATGACTACTAACTAGTTCCTTCTTAGTCCTCATCACAACCTCAGATCGAGGGTTTAGAAGCTCAGCCTCAGCCTGAAGTAGAGCCGGAGGTACGTTATAGATTAAGCTTGGTTATGTAGTTGTTGATCTTACATTCAGGTTCCTGCACGTGTTGAGCCGGAGCCTGAAGCAGTGCGTACTATCCTGTCGTGACTTCCTTTAATGACACTCTTTGTAGTCCGTCCCTGAGGTGTGCTGATCTGCGATTCGCCGAATAGTAGTTAACAATGTCTAAGGCAGCCGCTCCTGAACCGGAGCCAGAGTTTCAAGCACCCGCTGAATTTGAGCATGAGGTCTGCGACGGCATCCACGGATTACTATTCGGATGCTAATATCATCTTAGGAAGTAGCAGCAACTCAACCAGAGCCAGAAGCTGAGGCACCTGTCGTTGAGCATGAGGTGTGGAGCAGCCGTTCATATCTTACACTGCTAATATCACAATTAGGCACCAACAGAGACCGAGCCTGAGGTATACCCTCCAAATGAATTTGGCCTATCGTCCTTAACTTTTTCCTCTTAGGTTACAGAAGAACACGTTGAGGAAGTAGAGGTGTGTCCAATATTCTGGAAATAAAAGCACAATGCCTGATGACAGCCCAAGCCGGAACCAGAGGTTGAGGTAAGTGTACAGCAGCTCTAGGCAATTTCGGGGTGCTGATCGTGCTAGGTCCCAGTAACTGAGCCTGAGCCTCATGTCGCTGAACCTGCGTTTAATGGCAAGGTACACCTTCGATTATTTGCTTCTACGATCTAATGTTGTTTAGGTTCCATCTCATGTCGAACCAGAACCCGAAGTGCGTCCTTGGATTCGGAGTCTCTTACGTGCTTATGTTTCGTCCCAGACAGAATATGATACTGAACCAGAGGTGTGTTGCTTGGTTTTGTCTCGGTTTGAACCAATGCTCTTTGAAGGCCCCAGCACCTGTCGTTGATGTCCCTGTAGAGTCTGAACCCGTCGCTGAATTAGAATCAAAGGTACACAATATTTGACTGCTGCTTCATCTCTGTTGAACTTTTGGCCAGGAATCTGTTCCAGACCCAGAACCAGAGGAGGAGGCCGATATTGAGGTCAGTTTTATCGCTGTCCTGCCTTAGATTGACGATGGGGATAGGTCCCGGTCCCGGTAATGGAACCCATCCGGGACCCTTCTCCTGGCCAATACGAGGAGGAAACTGTTTCATTAGATCCAGTCCCTACGGTTGAGGCAGAACCCATTCCTGTACCAGAAGGTGCTGTGGGTATCCCACCTGAGGATCCAGAGTCCTCCTTAGAGCCTCAAGTGGAAGAGGAACCTGCAGCTCCCAAAGGTGAGCCGCAGAGTGTCCTACTATCTGGATCAACACCTGGACCGGAAATCGCGTTAAGTACAAGTGAATCTACAGCTACTCATGAAGCCTCAGATGTATAAAACATGGGCTTACTCAACGGACCAAGGATATGTTACCTTCCTTACGATGATACCCCTTTCCTGTTTAAACGAGTCTTTACGGGCTTCGGACGCACACTCGTTCACTTACTAATTAGTTTTTTCGTTTGCTGACATTCTCTCATTTTCGTCTGCATATCTGTCACATCACCTTATATCCGTCATTCGATCGGTTTGGTTTATGCTCGCATCGCATTCGTTAAGTAGTTGATTCACCTTAATTGTTGATCTGTGTTTGCACGCCCTTCTCCACTTTTGTAAACTGTCAGAGATCACCGAGGACGCACTGAATGATATGTCGTTGAGCTATTGCATCGTCTCAAATTTAGACCTGTGAATGAGGAGTCAATCTTCCTGCGTCCAGTCTGAGCAACTATAGACACTGGCACAACCGACAGACGATGCTTTTCTCTGTGCAACACAGACAACCAAAACCGCGGACCTTGCAAGGATATCCTTGAAACCGGGAGCAATTCACATCGACGTCGGCACAGTCACCACATCAAGTCAGGGATACGTCTGCCACCCGAACTCCTTTTTTTTTTCAAGGGTGCGCCTTGAAGCTTCAAATTCGACTTTTCTCCCTTTTTGGTGCAATCCGGCTCACTCAAGGCAGTTAGTCAAAGATAACAGCTCCGTCTTTGTCCAGGCACCATGGTGATATAACCTTTGCGGTTGACATGGAGCTTATACCAGAAATTAATCACCTCGTTGCTCTCACCCTTCGACTTTCGGGATTGGTCATGCTAAGACTGGTCATGTTAGACGTATGCGTGATATTCCATGGCATCTAATCAGCATGGTTTCTAGTAGTGCACAACGTCAATTTGATCCCCTCGATTTGATTGTTAGTCAGTAGAAACTAGGCATACACGGGATTTTGCATCTATACAGCTGGAAATGATGTCTAAACGTAGTATCGCTCTCCAAGTAGGTTCTCTTCTGTGGCTTTGATTTCTGTGGAACGGTCATTCCCCATTGTTTTTGGAGGTAAAAGAACTTACGAAGGGCGATGTGCCTGGAATGGTAACGGGCTAAGCCTAAGCTACCTGCAACGACTGTCAGCACAAAGAACTAGATCCGACTGTTACATTACCCAATATACACCACAGATTCGGGACACCTGTGTCCTTGAAAACGCCTCGTAGTTCGCCTTCATCGTCAAGGTCCCATATGGGTTTTAGGGTTTGTAGACTGAGGAATGGTCATGTTTATACACATACAATGTGGGCAAACTCACCCTTCGAGGCCCACGATTTGTTTCATAGCGGCACCTGTGTCGCCAAGGCTGAGAAATGTCAGGTTACGACCCTCGTCACGTTTAAAAACAAACCCTGTAGCAACGACGACGACGTCTGCCGGTACAAAAGTCCCGTCCTCGAATTTGATACCATCCTCTACGAATTCTTGTATCGGGACGCCACTCTTGAGCTTGACTTTTCCATCAATGATTAGCTGGCTGGAGCCGACATCTATAATCAGAGTAGGACATCCATATATAGATGAAACAATTCATACCGTGATAATATCCGCCAGCTCTGCTGCATAGAAGGAGGAGGAAGCCTGAATCTCTGTAGCCATCGTTTGTTCTGAAACCACGGGCATGTAATCCGTCGAGTAAATCTCTATGATATTGTGAGTAAGATTAGCAGCATAGAACCAAACACACTTGTCTAGCTCCGCTATTGTCTTCGTTTTTCGTCTAAGTATTTGAATTCCTATTGGAAATGGGAAAGACGCGTTGATACGGTCAGCTATCTCGACGGGTGGTCCGCCTTCTTCATAAAGCCCTGAAACACTTTAGTTCATTCACCCATTGATTCCAGTCGATGACTTACCCGACAAGAAGACTTTGAATCCGTTCTTGGCGCTCATGATATGAGTAGAGCTTCTCTGGTACATTGTCACATCTTCGACGGGCATGAGATCACCTCTTAATTCGTTCAAATTCAAAGTAACTTACCAAGTCCATGTTGATAGCAGTCGGCCGAGATATCATGAGCTGAGTACGTTAGCCTTGAGCACGATACTGATCAGATTACATACCTGCAGTGGCGGAGCCGATTACGACTACCTTGGAACAAAGTCAGTGATCCCATCTTGTCAGTCAAATCGCTCGCATTACCTTCTTTCCCTTATAGCTTGCAGCCGTCTTGAAAGCATATGCATGGACCATTTCGCCTTTGAAATTGCTCGCCCCTGGAAATTCCGGGAATTTGGGTATTTCTGGAACCAAGCCTGTCGCGAAGATCAGGTGCTTCACTTTGAAGACTCGCTGAGTGTCAGGACCGTTCGTGTCTGGGTGTCGGGTGGTGACGAGAACGCTCCAAATTCCGGTTTCGGGATCTCTAGTGGCCTTTTCCACGGTGGATTTGACCCAGACATTCAGTTCTAGGACCTCCGCATAGTACTGGAGCCAGTTGGCCATCTGATGAACGTTCATTCAAAGCCCCAAAGAGGATAGACAGTGAATCCTACCTTCAATGCAGAAGGATAAACAGGCCAATTTACTGGGAAACTAGTAAGATGTCAGTAAAGCATTGCTTGTACAACGAGTTACTTACGGAAGATATGGCATATGATCATACCCTGCAATGCATCAGTTAGGGTTTGGCAAAGGAGAAGCTGAAGGAAC
Organism: Megacollybia marginata; assembly: GCA_003313965.1. Classification (NCBI taxonomy): domain Eukaryota; kingdom Fungi; phylum Basidiomycota; class Agaricomycetes; order Agaricales; family Porotheleaceae; genus Megacollybia; species Megacollybia marginata. The sequence goes on from QLOY01015257.1 coordinate 5,623, forward strand.
GTACAGACGGGATCATGAAGGCGAAGAGAGGTATAGCGATTGATCCAATTACCACCAATCCTCTCTCCCTTGTCCACGACCAAAGTAGGGATGTCAAGCACTTTCAGACGAGCAGCCACCTCTAATCCACACTGAGCTCCACCGACAACGAGGGCGACAGGGTCTTTCTCCGCAAAAGCAACTTCACCGGCCCTGTTCTCTGCCCAATTTTCATTGCCGGCAAACCCATCTGTTGGTCGATTGAATCCAACCTTTTCGGGGAAGCCTTTGAGGTCCTCAAGTGTGGTCAGCACTGTATGAGCTCGCCAAACCAGCGTCTGGTTCTCTAGCACAGGTACCAACCGAGCGCTCCCCAAACCGTTACCGTAGTTTCCAATGTCGAATTTGAAGAAGAAATGGATCCAGAGGAGATCAGGAGCAGGCTGTGCGAGTTGGGTATACTCTTCGAGAGTGAAGGAGAAGTTCTTGAGGGCTGCTCCCTCAAGACGATCCTGGAGGAAGGACTTGATTTTGTCGTTTCCGCAGAACGTACGGAAAGTCCATGTCAGAGAGAGGATATCGCGCCAATAAGCTTGTTTGGCAATGAAGAGACCGAGAAGCTTGTCTATGTCGCCACTAAGAATATGCTCCTTGAAAGAGGAGAACCACTCTTGAGCGATCTGCTTCGCGTCTACATCTGCAGGGATCTGAGATGGATCGACGCCAAGATTGGGGAGAGTGGGTAAAGGAAAGATGTTCTCGTCGAGCATTATGCAGCGTTAGACTCGTTTTAGTAAGGGAGACCTTTTATATGGCAAACTTTATGGCAGTTATCGATGGCACCCGAAGACCGGTCTCTGGTCCACACTTGGGCCTCGATGCAAGGGTATCCATGTTCATTCTTCGCTCTTCTCATGTGTCACCGATACGGCGTCAGAATCCGAGAACGGGGTGCCACATCCCGGGCTTGGCAACTTTCTCCCCGGTGCGAAAGAACCATTCAGCTAGGTAGATAGTGGAGTATGACATTCAATTGCAACGATCGGTAAAGCTGTAATATTGCTCTCAATCGCAAAAACTGGCTATTTCATACGACCATGAACATGACCGAGGAGCCGAGGGCAGGAGATATATTGAGGTCAGATGGCGTATTTCTTGTGCTAGCTTTACGCTCATCTGACAGATACGGTAAGAGGTGAAGAAGTTTCGAAAGAAGCAAAGACTTTTACGGGTAACAGCATCAAGTCTTCATTTTTTAAACCCCGCTGCACAACATCCAGGTTGACGAGATTGCGCTGTGAGCAATCGGGATCGAATTAGGGTGTGATACCCATCTTGATTCTTGATCCAACTTGAAGCAATGCGGATTAATTTGCTCTGGTCCTACACCCACTCGGAGAGAGTACGGTCGGGGTGCTCCGCGATTCCAGGAGTTCGAATTGCACAGCCGGTATGACAGGAGCATCACTTCAGCCAAAATTCAGCAGATTGGCCCTTGAAGCCCGGCGGTGATTGCAACCTGTAGGATTCTGACCGAGATGAGCAACCGTATCATATGTTGAGAACATTTTAGAGCCAGCCCAGGTGAAGATAGTTGTCGGCGTCCCGTGCCGCCGCATCCATTCCAGAGTTTGCAGTGCTGGATGCATTGTTTGAAGTAGTCTCGCTGGCACGGTCGCCGTGAGAGTTAGAGTTCACGTGATCTTGCCCGAACTCTGTGTAACACTTAACCCGGAACCATTTCAGAATTCTAAGAAACGAAGCAACTACTGACAGCATATTTCACGCATTGCAACCCGGGCTGAGTCAAATAAAGGAACTGCCTGTAGCAGTGCCTGCGCAATTAGAATTGACAGGTCAAAAGCTCCAGGCTTGGCAAAGAGAAGAGTTACTCAGATCACAGTATTTTGGTCAATCAGAGAAAACGAGGCTTTATAAATGCCTCAGGATCCGGTGCCAATGGTGCAGAATGACCATGTCAAGCCTACAGGTTTTCACGTCGAGCTCATGCTTTCCTTCGTCCATCACGATCAGAGCATGCTTTCAAGGGCCTGAAAGGTATAGTTTACTTCCCCCATCTTGTTCGTCGCGATCGGAGCGGCGGCACTAATTCAAAGTTCTGAGAGATCTCATTGTCTGAGGTCCCGTTGTCTGATGCCTTTTGACGCTTTCCCTCCGCTACCATAGTTATTTCCTCTCTGTGACCTGGTGGACCGGACGTCACTCGATCCATCATGGTAAATCCCGATGGATGGTGCACATCGAGGTTGATGCCTACCTATCATTTCTCACATTCGGGTACGATGTTCGGACAATCGAATCATTCCTGTAAATCTCCTGGGAACTCGTTAAAAGGATGCCGAGCGAGTCGACGCTGTGGAGGCGCGCTTGGCAATTACGGGCCGACGAAGTAAGAGACCGCGGTGCAGATCTAGTGTCTAGGGCATTTCTACTACACGTCTCTGGTATTGTTTCCACTGTCATTGACATGTGCTCTGAGGCTGTGAATCTTGATTGCTACTTGGGTGTTTCCTTATCAGCAGCAGTGGGGTAGTCCTCGCATTGCTTAGGCCGATCATTGGAGGCGTGTTATCGCAGACTGTTTCCGCTGGACCGGACCGTCGTTCTACCCTGCTTTTGTTTCTCCGCCAAAAAGAATACTAATTCCTGCTTCTCGGACCTCTTCGACGCAATCGGAAGTAATTGATTGCATGCTAGTAGGAGGATTTTTTTCAAGGCTCTTCCGATTAGGATGGCAGAGATTCTTATAAAGAATTGAAAGCCACCTTTGGGGCCAATGGTGCCAATGGTGCCAATTCACTCGAAACAAACAGCAGATGGATCCAATCATACGTATGTCACCGGCTAGTGAAAGTCTTCGATGCGGGTATTTCCACAGGACATTCGATGCCTCCATGTAGTAGCCATTTCGTTTCCATCTATCAAGTAATGACTCGGAACGCGATTATCATGTTTCCGTCGGTGAATCGGTCACATTACAAAGACGCCCCAAATCGTTACCGAGTTTCAATAGTAATCTGAGCAGATAATCTTCACTTTTAAGAAGCGCACGGTTAAAACCATGTGTTCATTGGCGCTACTGAACGACTCTGGATCACCGTGGCAAATATACCCTTAAGAAGACTGTTAGATGGAGTGTTCTCATGTGGTTAGAAGTAGAGTACTATGCTGCAGCTGGTTTTCCACTTTAATATATACACTTCCGTACAAGAGATTTACAACGCCCTCTTGGCTCAGTTGGCTAGAGCGCAGGTCTCATACTTTGCTATGACGTAATATCCATTACGTAATCCTGAGGTCGCAAGTTCGAGCCTTGCAGAGGGCATAAATGTTTTGGGTCCTTTTTTTTTTTACCGGTCCATAATTCAAATATGGCTCTGAAGGTGAAAACCCCTTAACCGAGATTCATGGCCTCGTTTGCACTGAAAAAAAAAACACCTAGATAAGATACACACTTCAATTTGACAGATCTTGACCTTGCAATCTCCAGTAACTCCAGTAGAATGCATTGCGGCTGTCATGGAGAATGCACAAGTCAGGCAGGAGCCCCTATGCTATAAACAAACTCGGGTGCAAGGAAGTTCCTTGTTACACCGCTTAGACTTGGCAAAAGCTTAGCATGAAGGAAGAATGAATTAGGCGCCAAAGAACGAATGGATAAAATGACGAATAATTAATTATCAAGTCTTCAAGATCAAGCAAGTGAGTCCGAGCTTACTACGCTCGGGCCGTCAGTCAGGCCTAGTCAGGCCCCAGGGAGCCACGGATATATCATTGATAGCAGGATTAATACATTTACTACGTCCCTTCTCCAAGTAGAAGTATCCAAGGACATCGGGACTCCGTCTCAAACCACGAATTTCTCACAAGTGTTATTATATAAGCCTACTTGTCTGTGACGTTTCGAGCAGTGACTTTACCTTATCGGTTCTTGACAGCGTCCACTACCTCGACTGTAAGCCTTTCTGTTCATCCATCCTCCGATCTTTCTGCAACAATGGGCATGACATTTCGTCGTTATTTGAGTGGCCAACGAATCTACGGCTGCTCAACTTGCAAGACCCATCTTACCACACTAAATTCCATGCTGTCTAGGGTTTGCACTCGCTTCGACCCTGACCGTAGACTGATTCGTTTTCAAAGGCATTCAATGGCCAGCATGGAAGAGCCTATCTCTTCCAACAAGTGTAAGTATTTCAGTCTCCATCATGTCCCCTGGCGATGAAACAAATCACAGTGTTAATGTCATTGAGGGCGACCCGAGTGAGCGCACAATGACTACAGGCGACCACGTCGTCCGAGACATCTACTGCTGCAAATGCGGCGTAACACTCGGATGGAAATATGTACGTTCTCAAAGACCATCCTTTGTTCAGGAAACCTGAAAGAAGTGACTCATCCTTCCAGGACTATGCCTATGAAAGCAGTCAAAAGTATAAAGAAGGCAAATTCATTCTCGAGCGGAATCTGCTCGTGGATGTCAAGTAGTTGCCCGAACCCTGCAACACACGCACGCACACGCCACTATTCCGCGTGTTATCAACACCTTGATAAACTCCTCACGGTTAAACTCGATAAACTCCTCATACCTTGGAGAATCCGGCAGGCACGGTCTTACATGTAACTCGGTTGTAAAGAGCTGTTTCTACATCACTTGGACGCTGACCCTCCCAGTCTGGTTGCGCCTCTCAATCGACATCTGTACATCTCCCTCTTCATAACACCTTCCATTCCCCCTTGCGCAATCTGTACAACTGTGTGTATGTATGGGATAACAAATAGAGAAACCTATTGTCATAATTCGAGATGAATAAGATACAATGCCATGGAATTACGGTTCTCCGTCCTGCACTGGAGAATTCTCGAGCTTTCCTTTTCCATTCGGCAAATTCTCAACATCATTCCCCGACACAGCCATTTCCTTTTCTTCTTCCCGTGGAACATTGTTCTGTTGGTTTCGTTCGGGAATCTTGGACAAGAATAGCACCAATATGAATGCGACAGCGGCCCAGGGAATCAATGATATAAAAGCCCAACGAGAGCCGTCGCGATACGCGTCTCTGATTACAGTCTGGACCGCTGGAGGAAGCTGATTAATAGTATTTAACGAACTCGGGCCTTGAGCAGAAGATGACAAGGATGATATATCAGATAGAGGTATCTGTCCAGATTCGACGGCGTTTACAATTGCCGTCCGAACCTTAGCGTCAAGAACCGCGGCGCATTGAGCCAGACCGACTAAGTACAAATCAATAAGGTTTGGCATATGGAACGATGAAAAGAACGTGCCTGTACCCCCAAAGGAACGAAACTGGGGAAAGAATACGAGTCGGTGTCGGCGGAAAAAGCAAAGAGTTACGTACAAAAAGGGTAAGAGCAGATACGATCGCAGCTCGTTTCGAAGAAAGTGAGAAACGGGCTTGGACCATGAGAGAACCTGCTGTCAATCCACAGCCTACACCGGCCATTGCCATGAAACTTGATGATATTAAGCGAGGAGAGCGTCGGGAAGGGTAGATATCTTACCCGTTTATAGCGCTTTGCTTATCTTGTTGCATAGCCATTGAGATTAAACCAAGAGCGATAGGGATTATGAGACTGCCGAGGATGATAGCATACTTTGGCTGCCTCAAGATTCTTGTCATTTGAACAGCGATCAATGACCCGCCTCCCTGAGCCAAGTCTTAGGAACGGAAACACCAATAATGACTGGACTTACCATTCCAGGAGCAAAGTATACAAGTTGGACGCCACTTTGTTCTGGTGACAGATTCAACACGATGGTCATGAAGATAGCCACAAAGTAGAACATGACGAGCATAACCATGCCACCAACAAAAGAGCCATATTGGACTGTGACAACATCGTACGATCTCAGGACATCCAAAGGTATCATTGGTTCGGCCCACAAGACACGCAGTTTAGAAGGTTTGGGCGTGTACTCCTGACGTTCAAGAAGGTATTCCCAAGCAAGACAAGCAATGAAGCAGAGACCACCGACGACAAAGGATACGATAACTTTAGCCGTGTTCCATTCGGCCGTGGAACCCCAATTAAGGGCTAGCAAGACAAGAATGCCTCCAGCGACGAAGAAGAAGGTACCGATCCAATCTATGCGCAAGAACTTGGAAAGATAGCCATCCGGATCTTCATTCAAAGCGGGAGGGAGTCTGGACGGAGATTGACCTCCCTTGATTCTTTTGCGAATGAGCAGGAAGATTAGAACCATTGCCAAGGCGGACGTCGGTAGACTGGTTCCCTAGGTCAGATGCTGCGAAGCGGTGGCGGGGAGCTTACTTGATGGCGAAAATCCATCTGAAAGAAGTCGATATCAACGCTCCGCCAATGACCGGACCAGTGCAAAAGCCGATAGTGTAAAGAATGAACATGATGCCAATTTGCCAATTGTTATCATCCAGGGATGATGAATCCGCCATTATCGTACGAACGAGCTGATTGGATGGACGTTAACACTTGTGGCCACATGTGTGTGGCGGTCAGATGCTTACCGTCAACATGCCAGCACCACCTATACCAGCCACTGCTCTGCCTCCGATCATCATGGTCATGCTGCGTGCACCTGTACTGAGCGCGCTTCCAAATATGAAGAGGATGATAGCACTCTGGAGGCCGAAGTGGCGGCCGTAGATATCCGCAACAGACTGCGATGGTAAGTCTGTTGCGACATGCAGAATACATAAACTTACGGCAAAAAAGGGCAAGAAGACGGTTGAAGTCAACAGATAGGCGGTTCCAATCCAACTGAGGAATTTGAGAAAACACGTCCCGAGGAAATAACGTTTACTACCTTTGGAGGTTAAGAGCGTTGAATTGTGACTAGGTTGAAAAAGTTAGATACAAAAGGCGCGTCTAGAAGCAGCACATACAGCAATGCGAGTCTGTGCGGTGGCAACGACTGCGGACATGAAGCGGTTGAAAATTCCAGATGTAATCGTACACACCTGTATAGTCCAGCGTTTCAAGGTATACAGGAAGTGCCAGTGAGACGGCCAGCATAAGCCTCCATTTCCAAGCGCCGGGAGGCGACTTTGATTTTGATTCTGATTCTGCAGCTGTTGCTGCTGGAATTGGCCGGCCTTCAGCCGCTGCCTTCTTTTCAGCGCGCTTTTTCTGCACGTAGCGGTAAAGAACGATCATGGTATATAGGAGAGTCTGTAATTTCAGTGGTCATGATCGTTGATACAGCAAGGCAAACAGAAACAAACCTTGATGGGACGACTGACGCGTCTTCAAACTGGGAGAGAAGTTCAGGCTTGTGGATCGTCTGGCGTAACTACCCTCGCAGATTTAAATGACAGAGGCTGTGAACTACGCAGTCAGTCTGACTGACAGCGAACATCGCGTGTACCTGATCAGGAGATGCCGTATCAGGCAAGGCCTCCACTTTATTGAAATGCCAGATTGCATTTCAACATTTTTGTCCAAGACAGGAGCTAATCGATTTGATTTCCTTGAGACATTTAAAGACCAGTACCAATCGAGGGAGGAGCAAGATACAGTTCCGTCGGCATCTAATCACCTCCAACGGAGATACTTACGAGACTGCGCACTCGTCTTCCACAACTGCGCACACGCAGCATTGCGCTACGGAGAACTCTTAATGTTGCGGAATTCATTGGTTGACTCTCACAGTACATTGTATGTAAACAATTTTTCAGCACTTCAAGTTCTTCAAGTCTAAGAGCGCTATCAACAACGTATCAACAGGTGATCAGGCCTCGATCAGGGTCGGCGTACTAGGCTAGGATTATTTCTATTTTAGTGGCGTTGATCTTGTACAAATTTGGCAGTTTTTGCGAATCTCAGTGAAACACACGAAAAGGAAGATCCAGTTGTAACATACTTTAGCAGCGTACAAGCATACATCACCATCATCAATACACGGCTTCAGATCTCCAAGGAACTGTAGAGCCAAACGTGCCATCACCCGGTGAAGTGATACCAGATTTCCAGTGGTCGCAGCTGGTTCCTAACAAATAACAGTCAATCGTCTAGCAGGATGTAATCATAAAAGGTCAAGAAACCGGCAATGTAACCGATCCAAAACGTACAGCATGCTGGTTGGAAACTCTCATGGTCGTTACCTCGACCAGCTGCGGACCGTCCACGAGGACAAAGATAAAAAGTCATCAAATGCTGTATTGCAATTGCTTCGTAGAAACAACAAATGAAAAAAAAAACCCCGCAGATGAAGCCAAGTCTCTTGACGTCGCCTCTTTGACTGTCACTTGAGTCTTGAGTAATCGCCAGGGACAAGAAAAAAACTCGACATACCAGGCTCACTTGCTATTGTTCTCTTGCCCATGAGGAGTGATCTGACCGTCCTTGCCTGCAGCAGGAATCCCCTCTGCATCCAGAGACGACTTTGGTTTTGATTCTGCAGGTTGAGCCGTTGCTGTTGGATTTGACTGGGCTTCAGCTGCTGCCTTCTTTTCAGCCCGCTTTTTCTGCATGCGACGGTATAGATAGTACATGGTATATAGGAGAGTCTGTAATTTGAATGGATCATGAATCGTTGGTACCACAAGGCAAACAGAAACAAACCTTGTTGGATGATTAACGCGTCTTCAGAGAAGTTTCAAGTTGGATCTTCTTGAACTATGCCTCACGATTTATAACTGAATGACAGAGGCTGTGCGAACTAACGCGGTCACTGATCGCGTACCTGATCATGAGATGCTAGCCTCGTCCCAGCGGATGCGAGGCGGACATTGCGATTCAATTCTAAAGATAGCTCGCGTAGAGCCTTAGAATGTATCCTCGCCGGCGCCCTTGGGAGGAATGAGAACCCTGAATGCAGCTAAAACGACGCCGGCGGCACCACGTGGAATGCACGTGTGTTGCCTGAACCGTCGGGTTATTTTTAGAATTCTGCAGGTCTGTCGACACTGCGTTAGGTCCAGTATCAGGCAAGGCCTCCACTTTCTTGAAATGTAATGCAATCTTGCATTTTTTCAAGACAGGAGATAGCCAATTTGACTTCCACAGAGACCAATATTAAATACCCGACGCCCCCGTACTAATTGAGAGCTGCAAAGGTCTGAATCTCCTGCGCAGATACGGTTCCGTCGGCATCTAATAGCCTCCAACGGACTTCGGAGGTATCACTTACGAGACGGGCATCTAACCGGTACGAATAGATACGAATGCTTGTCTTGCACACAGCGCTGCACTACGGAGACCTCTCAATGTTGGCGGAATTCATGATCACTGACGCTATATTGTCAAACAATTCTTCACAAGGGCTAGCATCCATGCTATCTACCAAACCTTCAAGAGACGACCACCAGATTCGTGTTGTGTCGGACATGTCGATCTTTTGCAAATTTGGCAGATGCCCGAACAGCAGTGTAATACTTAAGCTTAGCGTCATGGCGAAGTGATATTCACATGTCAGATTTTCCAGTGGTCAACCGCAGCTGGGTAATTCACAGTCAGTCGCCCAGCGGGATGCAATCATGAAAGGTCGAAATCGATCCAAAACGTGCGTATTGGTTGGCACCAAACTCTCATGATCGTTGCCAACTCGACCGGGTGCGAACCGTCCACAAGGACAAAGATGAGAATTCACCAAATGCTGTATTGCTTCGTAGAAACAACAAACGAAAGAAAAACAGTAAGGATCAAGGTGAAAAAAAAAGCCGCGGATTAAGCCAAGTCTCTAGCAATATATGCCTTGACATGCACCACGTCGCCTCTTTGGCTATCACACGTTTGAGTAATCGCCATGAACGAAAGAACTCGACATACCAGGCTCACTTCCTATTGTTTCCTTGGCCATAAACAGTGATCTGACCATTCT
>QLOY01015554.1:8718-22068 GCA_003313965.1 Megacollybia marginata
TTAGACCATTGGTGGAATGGTCCAACCACAGAGTACTTCACTTAAAATCATATAAGTTGAAATCTTCAACTTAATGTTTAATGTAGCCATGATCAGCATTAAATTATCATACTACCATTCTGAGCTATCACATTCAAAAGAATAATCTCTGTGTCCATCTGCTAAATCTAATGTGTCCAATGCCTCAACAAGCCCCTTGTCACTCCAATCATCTTCCTCTATATCTTCCTCAACATTTCAATATCTTCATCTGACTCTGTGGCTTCATGCCTTGCAACTGAGGCCTGTACTGCTGCCACACGAGCTGCAAGTAGCTCTTCCTTTGTTGGTCCCCATGAGTCAATAGGCTCATCAACAGAGTCCAGAGATTCCACTGAAGATTGCCAAGTTACACAGAGATGCAGTAAATACTCTCTGCACAATTAGAGCTGGTAAATCAAGTCCTATTTCAATTTATGAAGAAAATATATCAACTTGGTGATGTTACCCACCTGCAGCCTTGATTGCCTCATTAACAACTTGCCATTCTTCTGCAAACCATTGTTGCAAAGATCGTCTTTCTATGATTAGTCGAGCCCTTTCTTCTTCACAGCAATCATTCTCTAACATAGACTTGATGTCATTGCAGACATCCTCATCACAAAGCCACAATGGTGGCTCGGTTGTTTCATCATCCTCAGTGAGACCAATATCCTGCCAAACATTATTGTCAACATCTAGAGTAAATAGTTCATCAGGATCAATGTGAAGGGGGGGCAGAATGCATTTTCGATCCTCCTTGGTGACCTTGATAATCTGATCAACAAGCTTGTTATATTTCCGAACAAGTACTTGAATGCTTGGGTCACGGCGTTTTACAGAGGCTTCAGTGTGAAGTCTAAGCTTCTTTTCTGAATCTGTGGCAACATCAGAAAGAACTTTGACTCTCATTACAGACTATACTCACGACTGGTATGCTCTTGCAGAGACCACTCCACCCTATCATGCTCAAACTTGCATGAGATCAGCTTTTGTCGAATTCAGATTTTCAAAGCACAGGCATTCATCACCATATCAACATATTTGTTTTTGAGCAAACAGTCCAATTGTGACTGTTCTTTCACTCCAAATGCCTGTTCCTTGGCCTTGACTTGAAGGTCAACTTTTGCAAGGTGGCTCTCCTCAACCTTGAGGTCTGATTGAGCAATAATGACTTCATGATCAAGGGAGCTTGGTTCCACAATGATACTCTGAAGATGGCGTACACAAGCTTGAATTGTGTCCTGTGATAATCTCAGTCACTTTGCCTCTTCAATCACTGCTTTTCCTTTGCCCTTAAGTCAAATGTCAGTATTTCTGTCAGCGTATTTAATCAGAACAGACTGGGTAGAGGTTTTGTCTGTGCCTCAATTTCAAGTTTCCATTGCTCTCAAAGAAGTTCGATCTCTTTAAGGCAATCTTGAAGACCTTGATGTGCTTTGATACTGTGGTTACGACATTGTGCATCAGCCATTTTCCTGCACACTCCAAGTTTTGTTTCATCAAATGACTCATTTCATGGTCAAGGGTATGAAGACGACAGTGAAACTAGGCAAATGTTAGACAGCATCTATGAGAAAATTACTTCTTACACCACATATCCTAAGATATGCTATCAAGAACCGTAGCATTTTCCACACTCTCTCACATCCCTTTCCATCAGTGAACCCGAATCTGATACATTTACATGGATGATAGATGAGTTGGCAGGGCCAACCATGACCAAACACATGAAAGACAGACAGCACAAAGATGATCCAAGGGAGATAACGATCAAGAAACCCCCACTTGAGACAACTGCGATGCATCTGACAGATGATATCATAGAGAAGACCAAGGCGCCACCAAAGTGGTATGTGCTGAAAGAATGTCTCCACCAATGCTAACACATAAGCCTGTTTCTCACCAGTGGATGTCATGTTCACCACCCAGAGAACTCTGTCGTGCTGACAGATCAAGGCCATCATCCCAGTAATGTCAAAAAATTGTGTGCTTGCCTTCTCACATGACTCTTCAGCTGCAGTAAAAGAAGCATTGCAACTGTCGAGTACAGAGCGTGGCACTTTGAGGTCTTCATGCTCATAGTGGTCATCAGTATCTGTTTCATGTACACCTTGTTTTTCAGCTGCTTCTTTGACTGGGGACGAGGCAGCCGAATACTATCCACATAGGCTTCCATTTCCTGGACCACCTTCTCATCCACAAAGAATGACTGCAAATAGGTGATAGGAGGATCACGGACTTGTTTGTTATGTTTCTGTTGAAAGCAAGTGTCAAGCAATGCCATACTATGAGGTCTATGTTTATCTGAGACAGGCGATAGTGTGAATAATAGAACTCACACATTTGGTATCATGGTTGGACACAATCTGCCTCCGAAACACAGGGGACAACAAGCTTGCAAATATTCACTGGGATGATCTCGAGGTAGTGGGTCAGGAAAAGGATTATCTACTGGAGTGGTGTCCCTGTCTCGTCGCTGGCACTTTTGTCCTTGTTGAGATGGTGGCTCATTTTTATCAGCATCCTCCTGTCACTAATGCTTTTGAATGAAACCATCTGTCTCAGAGTTACTTTCTTCTGAAGACATGGTTGAGTGGGAGTGCAAACACTCAGTCAAAGGTGGCTGGGGGGCTCCAGCATCTGTTGATGGTTTTCTGACGCAGACTCCTTATGCCACCTCTATGACTTGATTGATGAAAGCATCAGTAGCATCTTTCAGTGCATTGTACCAAATCAGTGCATTGTCAAAATGCCGACAAAGCAAATCCTATCATAACAGTTAGATGGACAAACCCTTCAACTATTGGAACATACAACTGTCTCTAGCTTGTAGCCCTGTGCATGCAAGCAGTCTTCCAATGTGCTGGACATGGTGGTTATGTTGGGTGACACCCAGAGGAAGTGTATCCCAACAGCTTCATGTCAATGGCCAGGGATGGTGCAATGGGAGCACAAGGAAACAATCCTTGTTGAATTAGTTGTCATGCTACAGGGTGAATAGTACATTGGTATAATGTTATTTCTTCGACCTGAGAGAATTGAATGATCTTGATCTTGAGTGGTCTGGAATGTATGCACGTACAATCATAATGACTGTTTTCAGTCAGTTGATTATGCAAAGACTGTTGTTTACATAAGCTGCATGAACAGCTTAATGGCCTGAGGAATAATCTCCTCTTGCCATGTTTCCATTACACAGCCCTTCAGTGATGCGTGTGAGAGACAGAGCCATCTAGTCCTTTGTTTATACCACCATAGATAAGCAAATTGGTATCACTGTCAATGAATACCTGAACATTATCCTCCACATCAAGCACAGATTGCATTGGCAGACTAGGTTCTCTGGGTGGTTCTTCAGAAAATTGAATGGAGGGATTGTGAGGTAAGTTATGGTGTTGGGTGAATGGTTGAGACCCAATAAATGCCACTGGAGTAAAATTGGGACAGTTTCAAGCATGGGGAATGGGTGGCCTCGACTCTAGTGCAAAGGAGGGCAACTGGCATTGCCTTGGTATGGGGTTGTGCCATTGTGAAATACCTTGAGATAGTAGTTGTCATGATAGCGATGTTTCAAACAAGAGTCCCGTGATAGGGTAATATTTGTTGGGGTGAAACAATTGCTTTTGACTGTCTCTCATATAATCTAGGGGACAGAACAGAGGGGCACAATAGTGTTTTCATTCAAGAATGTGTATATGACATTACTAGAGTCATATTAGTTAGTTCCATGATGTTAAGTGGCTGCTTACCAAACAACATACAGCTACAGTTTATATGCATTGATCAGGACTGTTGGATGATTCTCAAGATATGGCACCAGTTGGAGTTCATACTGGCATGGCAAATGTGGTAAGAGTTCCATTGCAGCATACAAAAGATGGCGAGGGAGGATAGCAGCATGTCGAAAGCAGTCATGGAATTTTTGCATATATAGGGTAGCAATTTCTTTCTCTAGAGCATTGATTGCATTGGTTGGCCAACGGTGCTCTGCCGTCTTCACAATTAGCCCTTTAGAGTCCACCAATTTCCATCTCAACATCACACAAGCAATGGCAAATAGATAATGAGCTCGCTCGCAGAGAGAGCTACCAGCAAATCCATGATTTGCTGCTGAGAGTGATGGAACAGTGAACAAACAGTCAGGGACACATTCCATCAGGGCAATGTCCACATTGGTGTCATTCTCATAAGGCATTTCAATTCGAGCACGCCGGTCCAACACTTGGAACTCAAAACGAAAATTAATTTCTGCCAGCTCCCAAAGTATTTGTTCAAAGTGAGGATCTTATAACTGTGAAAAAGGAATCCCATGCCAAGCAGAGCATGTTGTATCTGGATCAAGTGATGGTGAAACCTCAACTTCTCCATCTATGGTATTGCCCAAAAAGGAGATCATCTCTTGTTGAAGACATTCAGTTTCCTTCACCCTAATTTCCAAAGTGTTACCGGCATTCTTAGCAGTATATTCAGCACCCAGAAGTGCACTCCACACCTTGCTGTGCTTGGGTTGTGTGGACGAGGAAGGAAAAGACAAGCAGAGGATTAGAACAGGACGATATTTGAGCCAAGCAGCAAACATGGACCTAGATTTCTCTAAATCCCCTCGAGAACTAGTGATGCTGGCTCAGGTACGACATAGCCTGAATCAGTTGGTAGTTGCATGTATGCAAAGCAGGAGGACGAGGTGTCAACACTGAGCTGAGCATGTTTCCACTCAAGAATTGGAGGTGGATACAGTGGGGAAGGAGGATCATTGAACTTGCTATGAGTTGGATTTGGCATACACGATCTGGCTCCTGTTTAAAAAATTAATATACTAGTAGAGTCTGAATTGAATATACTTATGATCCAAGGAAGCCTTGTATTGAATTTGCTGAGTAGTCAAAGCGCGCTGATGCACTGAAGGACAGAATGGACCAACTGAAGTTGCTGGAATCATTGCAGGGACAGCTCAGTTGCATTGCAATGCCCTCTGGAGTGAATGAGTCACATGGAGGCTGAACACAGTGGTAGTAGTCTTTGTGAGGCATTTGAAGCTGTAGGACAAGTCCAGCTGATTACAGCTGGGAGGGTTTGTGTTGTAATGCCCCTAAGAATTAATGGACTGTATCAATAAAGTTGCAGTTCTATATATTAAAAGATTAGTACTGCTACTACAGAGTGGTTCACACTTACCTTTGGTTGAAGTTCAATGTTCAAGTTTGGTGTCGGAAGTGTGAGACTTCCAACAGGTGATGCCTCTACATGTGACCAACCCACTTCTGTCCAAGTGCCTCTTTCGACCACCCTCCCTGCTGTAATCAGCTGAATCTGTCTCTCTCCATTAACTCCTGAGGGGCATTGCAATGCAAACCCTCCCAGCTGTAATTAGCTGGACTTGTCCTACGGCTTCAAGTGCCTCGCGAAGACCCTACTACGCTGCATGTGTTCAGCTTCTGTGTGGTTCATTCACCCTCTCCAGCTGGATTTGTTTGTCTCCATTAACTCCTGAGGGGCATTGCGATGCAAACCCCTCCCAGCTGTAATCAGCTGGATTTGTTCTACGGCTTCCATGCAGTTCATTCACCCCTCTAGCTGTAATCAGCTGGACCTGTTTCTCTCTGTACTATGCTGCACTGTTTTCAGCTTCTGTGTGGTTCATTCACCCCTCCAGCTGTAATCAGCTGGACTTGTTTCTCTCCATTAACTCCCAAGGGGCATTGTGATGCAAACCCCTCCCAGCTGGAAGCAGCTGTATTTGCTCTACAATGCAGGTGCAAATAAACTTTCCTCAGGTATGTGTTCATCTATTAACAAAGGCACAACTCATCCTTTCCTAGCTAATGATCTTGTACTAAACTACACCACTCCAGACCTTTGAGTGACCCAGCATTATGTGCTTGAACTGGCAGACAAGGAACATGGAACAATGGTTGTTTGTAATCATCGAATGTCTATTGTATAAGTACCACAATGCATAGTACAAACAACTTTGTTTCATACTATGCCTCAAATGCAAAGCAACACCAAAAGTATCTCTGGGGCTATCACCTGTAGTAAGAGAGGTGGACAGCTGCTCTCCCGTATTCTAAACTGTTGTCTTGTCAGACAAAATGGAAAGGTTCAAAAAGGGTAAGTTCAACTGTCTTGTGTTGAGCATATCCTCACAGGCTGGTAGACAACTGCACAAGACGATGACAGAGTGTCTGATGACGATGAAGAGGGTGATGGTGACTGTAAGGACTATGCCGAATGCAAGCCTGAGATGTATAGACAGATGTGGCTTGTAGAAAACCCTTGATAAGAATACCAAGGTAAACCCTTTGGCTATGCCCTCTGCTGGATCGTGGGTTTAGACAAAGGTATCGGCGAAGCCTTGGCGGAGTGAGGGCCGATACCCAATTAGAGAGGAGTTAGTATTGAGCGTAATCCAAGTTGATTTCTAAACTGAAGTATACAACACTGGTGCTAGGCTTATATACCAATGGCCATGCTATCTACTTTAGTCGATAATCAAAAGGGACTATTTATGAATGTTATATAATATGAATGTTAGTAAGAGTAATGAATGCAAGGATATAAACGGAACAAGGGATAGATATAATGAGAAACAAAGGCTTTTAAGGGCCGGTTGATTAGTCTAAGTGCACGGATGTAACAGTGACCAACAGCACCAACAACCACATTGAGAACTAACCCCAAAACACGATAATGCACCACCTTCGTTGTTGCAAAGCAGTCCCCACTCAGGTTTGCTTGAAGTTGAACAACCAGTTTTGTCACCACACCAGCCTGATGTTGGGGCTACCATTGCTTTCGAAAGCTCTGGGGAATCTCAGCCACTTCATTACAAAACCTCACCCAGAACCCTGTCAACTCCTAATGTGACGCCTGGTCATTGAGCAGACAGAGCTATAATGCAAACCTCTGTTCCCAAAAATGCTGGGCAACTTCAGGTGCCTCAGACCCCACTCTATGACACCATCGATAACCTTGCTAGCTACCAGAACTCCTGTCTGTTGAGGAGACCCAACTATAACCCTCACACCCATTCATCATCAACCTGAGATTGATGCCATATTTGATCAAGAAGCCAGTCAGATGTTCAACCAAGGCTTGCAAGATTGTGCAACAGCAGCCCAGGTAGAAAATCAAATCTGGAGGATGATGAGGCTTTGGACAACTATCAGAAGACATGAAGCACTCGTCACAACCGAAAACCTAAACTTCAACATCTTGGTCACATGACTTCACCCACTACGAGTGAAGATGAAGAAGAGAACAGGCAGCTAGAGGAAGAGTTGTATGATGAGCTCGACAAGCAGCCAGCTCAACAAACCTCAGATGGTCCCAACAAAGAAGAAAATGAAGCTAACTTCAACAATCCTCCTGACGATGAAGAGTGGGAATTGTGAACAGGACCTTTTGATGATGCTATGCAGGATGAAGCAAATGGCAATTAAGCAGCAGTATGAGGATCAGATGCTTGCTCTAGCAAAACAGAAAGGTGTCTCAGTCCATTCTTTGCATTGTGCAGTGGGAGATGTCATTGCTAAGCACTGTGTGGTTTCAGCTTGGAACACATTTCAGAAATATGAAGCTGCACACCATGGATGTCCTGAAACAGGTATGATTGCATCTTAGTTCTTCACAAACTGAGCTTAGTCTAGTTACCCCTCAAGAATATGTTCAGCAACTGTTGAAGCAGTATCAGGAACGTATACAACACCTTAATCCACCTCTGGACCTGGATGACTTAATGAAAGAGTTTGAGAAGGAGATCATCTGGTTTAACGAGCAAATGACAACTGGTGTTGAACTGATCAAAGATAAAAGTCTTAAATCAGTGGCTAGACAAGCCGTGAAGAAAGTGACAGATGTGGTATGATTATGTGAGCTCTTTTCTTACAAGAACTAATTAGTTTCAGGTGCAAAAGTGGTTTCAACTCTATGGAGTGGTTATTTGGGAGTGGCTCATTAGTACTGAGTGTGATTCCAGCAGTGGGACAGCCAGTGTTATATGGGGTCCCCCTGGGCCCTTTGAATACCTCAAAATGAAGATGGGCAAACGGAATATACAACGTCAACTTCAGGGGCAAGAGGCAGAGTTAATGTACATACTTCATTCATATTCCCCATCATGCTAATAGCAACCCTAGAATAGAGTCAAGGCAAAAAAACGATCAAGAAACTACAGTTTCCTCATACATTACGCAACTGAAATTCGTTCACGACAAGTTCAGCCGCAAAATGCATGATGGTGACCGGCAAAAGATTATCATGCACCTAATGCATGATCTTGGTGTGTTATTTTACCACGTATCTGTACAATGATACTGAGTCCACGCTGAAGAAACTATACATGTTGAGGATGACTTGTTTGCTATCCCAAAAACTATGCCATGGAAACAATGGGCCGATTAGGCATACACAAACAAAGTAGCTTTACGCAATTGGGTGCCCAATACACCTATACCATCCAAAGACTTCAAAGATTTCAAAACCAGTTTTTCAGCTTCAGTGTTGAAAAAAATGGTCTGTTCACGAGATCAGCAGGCAGGTATTGTTAAACCCATTGATGATATGAAGATGCTGGTGTATGAATTGTGTGCTGGACAGAAGGTTTGCCTGTTCTATTGCATGATTGTATCTAATTGTTGGTTGCAGATGAATCAAATTCACCACTGGAGGAAATGGCTGATATTCCTCTGGCTACAGTGTTGTCCTTGTGTCTGTCAAGGACTCTAAGCTTATTTTGTTTATGTTGGCAAACAAAGTCGTGAAGGTGACCATGCTGGTGGGGGTGAAGGTCATTCTGGTCATACAGGCAATTCTCATTGTCAACACATGAATTTGGATCATCAAGAATGGGGAGACTCACATCTTCATGGTCGCAGACTTAGTTCTGACTCTAGAGACTCTTGCCATTGTGGCTGCAGACCTAGTTCCGACTCTAGAGACTCTCACCATCATGGCTGCAGACCTAGTTCTGACTCTGGAGGCTCTCCTCATTGTGGTCGCAGGCTTAGTTCTGATTCTAGTTCTGATTCTCATCAACATCACAGCTTTGATTCTAGGGGAGGTTCCCATTGACATCACAGCTTAGACTCTAGGGGGGACTCTCATCATCATGGAGATAGAGGTGATTTGGGATATTGTGGATATCAGGACTCTCATGGGAGAGACCTGCATCATCAGCAATCTCAACCTCCGCATAAGCACTGTCTCTGCCAACCTTCACTTTCAGAGCCTTCTGATCATATTGACAAAATGTTGACTATCACGCAACCAAGTGGCACAAAGTTGGAAGATCACAGAAAGATGGGGAATACAGCACTAGATTTGTAGACAATATTAGAAGAGAGGTGGTTGGTCAGAAGCGGAAGAGATAAATACAATAAATGTATCACAATGTCTTAATGAAAAAATGTATATTCACTTGCATTCAAAGCCGAGTTCCACCAAATTTGGACTGCGCATCATCGTAGTCCTATTGCAATGTTTGAACTGAGTTGAGAAGAAGCAATTAATAGGGGTTACTGGACAGGGAACCCTGGGATGATGTTGATGCTGTTGATGAATTTTATGGGATGAAATTTGAGGGCAGAGTACCAATGGGAGCAGCTGAAGCTGACAATGACAATGCAGCAACCTTTCTCAATGCAGATGAAGAGATTGTGGATGCTCATAACAAGATGGAAGGTTTTGATCTCTTAGAGGATGATGGCAACTGGGAAATTGAAGTTTTTTGTAGAATCAATGTCTATGTATAGCTCAGAAGGTGCCGATTTGGTACAAGGTGCTGATTTGGTTCAAGGTGTTGATTTGCACATGCAGAAAAACACTTGTAGAGGTGCCAATTCCAATTTTTAAGATGCTAATGAAACAGGAAGGTGCGGAAACTTGCCAGATCCAAGAAAAACACCCAAAGGTGCGGAAAAATACCCTAAAATTGGCTAAGGTACCAAATAAGGGGCCAGTTTTGAGCAAAGATGCGGAAATTGTGAATTTCTGGACACTATTCCACCCATACTGCCTCCAAAACTCAAGCAGTGGGGGTGACTAAACTTGTCACATTTGTTTGTCCGCAACTGTAGTCCATCTGCTGTATGCACAATGTTTATAGGATGCATATAGGGTATTTTCATATCCAAATCCACGTTCGCATTTTGTGAATCTTGTTCTTGCTGTGTAGCTGTTATATATGCTGTTCTTGAAACCATCCTGTATAGTTGTCAGAGACTCAGAAGGTTCAAAAAAATGTAAAAGATATGTTGAGTAGGCAGTTACTCACTCTGTTCGCCAATGAACCAGACTAAACTCTATATGAGAAATGGTAACAATGACAAATGTAGTGGTAAAAGACTAATTAAAAGTAACTACGTCCTAAGTAAATGCTGGACTTCGGCTCACTAACACTTATATGTACAGTGTGACATGTGACACCTGAGCATGACATGCCTGTTTAGGAGTTTGAAAAGGGATGGAAAAAGGGAGCTGTTAGCAAAAAGGACGTACAACAGCCCTTTTTATTTCCCTCTTTCTTGCCTCTTCACAAAGGAAAAAAAGAGGGGCCAAAGAGAAAACCAAAAAGGGGGCAAAAAGGGAGAAAAAAGGCGTACCTTGAGTACCACTAATAATACTTCCCTTGATCTGAGATCGCGCGTGAGCAGTGAGCACTAGTGAGCAGCTAGCAGGAGAGGTTCCTGACTGGGCAGAGACACACAGAGAGGTTTTGTAGTGCTCACTCATTTGCTAGGTGAGATTTCATTCTATTTACAGTAGCTGATATTTTTGTACAGATTTACTACATCCTTCCCTCATCCTCCCTCTCTCTCCTTTCAGCCCTATAGTGACACCAGACCTGACCAACACGAACCGGGATTCATGTCAGATCCCCAATCTTTCAACTGCGTTCGCATTTCCTTGGGACCTTCTTTGCGGAGAACTCGGAGATCAATCGCTACCAGATGCAAGAGCATTCATGCGTGTGCTGATTTTGAGACGGTCGACAAGTTCTCTGTTGGCAAAGTTTGTATTTGACGTACTAGAACACTACAACTCAGTACCCATGTTTGTCCTACAGCGCTATCGACGGTGATGGTCTTAATGGAGGTAGTGAAAGATGATGGAAGGATGTGTTTGGATCTGTTGGGGTGCGAAGGAGTGCGAAGGCCAGCTGCTGTCGGCAGATCTACAGCCTGGGGGGTTCCTCTGGGTGAGCTCGTTCGTTGGTGGTTGTGTGGTCCCAGGGGCGATGGCATGTACTGCAGTGCTTAGATACTCCTGGAAACAAGGGGGTCACGGGATTAAAATCCTGCACTGGGGTAGGGGGGAGGGGGGGTCCAAAGGTCGCTGAAATTTCTAATGCGACCTTGGTCATGGGCTGCTTCCAGAGCCCTTTGAAATACTTGAAACAGCTTATAATAGCTCTTAAAGCTATCTGTGAGCTCTCTACCATACCCTGAGGCCAGTATGATGCAAGTGATGAGTCAGGTCACATGATGACTTCCCCATGGTATCTGCCATGTTCCAATATAATTTATTATAGACAAAGGGAGTTATTGTATCATATCACTATACACCAAACTCAACTTGTGGTAACAGTATCTGACATATTATCTGACATGATACTGGTATATTGTCTAAATTGGGAATATATCTAATCTTATCGCATCACGTGGTTGCCTTATAAGGAAGGAGAGGGGGGGGAGGGTCCCATACCAGGCTGAAATTTCTAATGTGACCTCCTATAGGATTTTTGATTTCCGTGACCCCCTTGCCTGGAAATGTGGTGTTCATGTCGTGGACCGTGCCGTGAATACACTTCCTTCCTTCCTTCCGCCACACCAAATGTACCAACGAGCGAGCCGTACTACACGATTCGCTACCAGAGAAGCGTTTCACGACGGCATTTACGTGGGATTGGGTTATAAATCCGACTTCAGGCTCTTTGGTCGGCTTTCGCCAACATCTCTATATGCACCATATGGACCCCAAAGCACCAAGTGGCTCGGCAATGCAAAGTTCTACCGCTGTCACCCGAAAAGAACTGGAACAGAAAAGATTCTTACAGCTATCATTAGTTATTCAGTTCAAAAGTGTTATATTTTTCAACTAACTTAATTTTTCAAACATTGAGGGATTTGAGACACAATACATGACGCACGATGACAGTTTGGGAAGTCCGAAGAAGCTCAGAAATGGAAAGAAGCCTGTTCCGAAAATGGAAAGAGTGTGTGTCGGCTAACCAACGATATTACACTGATGGTCACTGTAGTCCCGGTAGGCACAAAGATGAGATAACCTCAGAAAACACCGCAATCAGCTGCATTCCGACAGTGTATAAAAGCCGCTTGGCATTCATTATATCCTCAGCTTTCCAGCTACATCAAACTCCTAACACAGGTGAGCTTTGCACTTGCACTACACTTTACAGTTTCTCATGCCACGTAAAAGAATGAAATTCACTGTCAGCTTCATCATGGCAGCTCTAGCCCTCGGCACTGCAGCTCTCAATGACTGCATCGACAGACACTACTACTGCGGATACACCTTACAAACCCGCATCGGTACGTTTCTCTCCATTCCCTTCAGCTCTCCTTGGTTAACCTTCACTTCTAGATCCCAACTATGCTGCTGTAATCGCACAGACTTTGGCCGAGTCTCCTGGAATTGTCACAACTGATCATGGTGACAGTGTCTTATTTTACTGCTCTGCCAATGGAATTATCACTATTGATAATGGACAGTGCCCTAATGGCTGTATCTACGCCGCATCTGATGACTATTGTGCTTAACTAGACAGCGGTAGTTTAGAATCTAGATGTATCAAAACATTACCTCACATTAATCGATTGTTGAAACTTTGATTTCCAGTGACGGAAACCGACCTATCAGTCTCAAATTCTAGGAAAAAAATGGATGGATTAAAAACGAGTGAGGTGTAGGTGTGTTTAAAAGGGGCACACCGTCCATCCATTGTCTCAGAATTGTCGGCTCATTTAGTCTTAGTGATAAGTACCTCATCCTGGGAGCAAGCGAGGGACAGAACATCAGGAAAAAACGACTTGGACCCGGGTACAGCCCAGGCACTTCTGGGATGGCCTGGGATGGAAGGGGACGGAAAAGGGAAGGATCTGCCTGTTTTTGAGATGTCTCCGAGATGTCTTTCAAAAGGTGAGATTTCCCCGGCTGTGTAAGCCATCCCTAGCAGTCCCTGCGCAGCAATGAGGCGGTTTTGACCGCATGTCTCAGTGCATATAGTGTGCGTCCTCATTACGTCATGGGTAGATACCTGGCAGGGATTCAAGAGGTACTGAGTAGAGGCGCTGCCAGAATAACACGTTA
>QLOY01015662.1:0-19470 GCA_003313965.1 Megacollybia marginata
CGCGAGAAACCGTAGCAATGTCGACAAGTTCTCGACTCTACAGCTTTGCCTGGCAGCCTTTCAAAATTTCAATTACGAGTCCGACATCTCTGGAGTAGCTGTCTCCGAGTGCGGCAACAGGATGATTGGTAACGTCCTGTATTCTTCTGTTGAACTCGTACAATTGCGTGGTATTGAAACGGTTGAAACGGTCCCAGAGCACCGTCACGCATCACTGTTAACGAGTGCGTCAAGTGATTACATAAGGCACCGCTCACAAAATTCTCGCTGCTACATCCTGGTTCGTCATCTGTTATCACGCAGGTATCTTTTTTCAAGCTGTTCTACATCAAAAATCTGTATTTAAGGATTTCGCACCTGGTTCCCTTAGGCAAAACTTGAAATACGAGTTGATTTTAATGATAGGAGTGTACAAGGTGCACAATTCCACCTGCCAGCATTCGATCTATTTTTCGCCGATCGTCTTCTAAACGTTACTACTCAATGGTGATTGTCGTCACCTCCGAGATCGGAGAGCAACAGGTTTGCAGATGGAAAGTTCAAACTCGAGACCTGTCCCGTCGCTACGTGCCTTACCCACTATTTCGGATGTTGCATGGCTAAAGATAACCTGCAGTCACTATTTTCTTCTCTATCTCGCTTGGTATGCCTACGAGAACTTGAACTTCGGAAGCCAAAAAGTGCGTCAAATTTGTCTGCCAACTGTCGAAAATTCAGACAGGCGGAGACAGCTCATGAGTTTGCAGATCCGTCGGTAATCAGCAATTTGGTAGCGCCTGGATCATTCGGAGTGCCAATCCGGTATTCCAGAACTTTTTCTCCATTTTTCTCGACAGCAACCCCGAGTCAAGTGGCCAAGGGGATTGGGAACATCCTCGTTACTATTCGATTCATCTCAATTGTAAGCCTGTTGTTTCGATGTAGAAGTTTATCAAATTTTAGCACTCGGTTTGGTCAGCAGCAAACGGAGAAAGAACCGATCGATGCTCCTCGTCGTCTCCTAGCTACCGTGCTGATCGAGCCATGGACTGAACTGAATGTGATTTTTCGCACTCAAAAATACCTGAGTGCCTTGGACGAGCATAATCTTTCGGCGCCTCATTGGGGTTCTTTCCCCAAAAGTGAGGACGAATCGACATGTTGAATTGTCTCACTGCGTACGTGCGTAAAATCAGTACTTGTTTTTTTACTAGCAAGTGATATCAAACCTTCCGCCTTTCAAAAATCCAGTTCGACAGATTCTCCCTCTTTGTTCTTGCGCGTCAAATCGAGCATCATCTGGGCCTGTTTCGTCTTGCAACAGAGGTCCTAGCACAGCAAAAGAAGCTCAATATCTCCAAAGGATCTTCAAGCTGTATAGTATCTTTGCTACATGACAGCATAGCGATCCGTCAAATTTTTCAGGATCAGTCGAGGTACATGCCCTCATATCGTGTGTCCTGACGATTTCGCAGTGTTCCTGTAGCCAGTGGTATGTTCAGACTAGCATACACTGCCTTCAAATCAGACTTGGTGGCGCAGCCTGAGAGTGCGCGACCTATGATCGGGCCTCAACTGCGCCCGACGCAAGCAGCGCCATTTTACCATTTTTGTCAGGCTATGACTAATGTCGGCTAGGTTCTCTCCGGTTATGCTATTGATGGTATTTATGCACTGTGCTTTCTAAGTGCAGAAAATGTGGGAGAGATTTAACCATATTGCCTCTGCCGGTATGAACCTAGTTGCCGCTGGTCGGCTTATGCAATACCCATGGTTCTTGAGGTGTTTGCGTCGGCCATCCTTTGCAAGTCCGACTCCTTTCCACAATTGGCCGCAGGAGTTATGATTTCAACGGTCATGCACACGCATGGTCTCCCCGTCCAGAAGCATGCGGCGGACGACAGTACGGCAGCCCCGAAAGTTCTATTCTGTTCCGTTCTAACATTTGACGTGTTATCCCCAGTTCAGCACTTTGAGGAGGCGAATCTATTGTCAATGACGTGCGAGAATGATAGTTGAGAATTGTCCACGGGAAACCGACGAACCCATACGGACGACATCTTCTTTCAGGAGCATCTTCCTGATCTCACTTGCGTAGCCTGCCTTTGCAATGAAATCATCAGAGGCTGACAGAGAAATCTGCTGGCCTCCCGCTGCTTTACCCAAAGGGGGATAATACAATAAAAAAGAACATCTCACCATGTGGGTAACTGGAGATCGACACTTACGCGTTGCTTTTCTTGGCCATTGATCTCAAGTCCGAAAGGTGTACCACCTTTTCAATGTCATCATGACTACAGGAAGGACTAGAACTAAGAAGAAGATCATCAGCCTCCGTCATACACTGTGCAAACTCGGTCCAGAAAGTTCGGAACATTTTCTGTCTTCATTAAACCCAGCTTCAGCTTCAGGGCTAGTGACTCATCCTGAGTAAAAACACGGCAGACGGAACACATTCGGTTTGCATTTGCATCAAAAGGTGGATCAAAGGGCGATGCGTTATTACAGACACGGGCATCCACGGGCGTTGTTTGTGCCTACTTGAGCGACTCTCTCAGCGCGCTCAGTGATTTTCGATGTGTTGGCCTTCACGAAGAACAGCTTGGACTCCACAGCTTGTGACCCAGTTTACGAGAAAGGTTAGCTCGATCGCGATGTCTTTTTTTGTTGTCAGTAAATTACGACAATGCATCCGCGGGTTTCCGGCTGAACCCAGACCACGCGATTCGGGGAAGTGAGCGAACATTTAGATGAAATGTTCTCAAAAAAATTGTGCAGCTGCTTCGCTAAGCCTGGTAGCTTGTCCGTAAAATTGGAGTTACGTCCCTTATGTTAGACCCAGACTATTGAGCATATAGTTTACAAGTGATCCGGCAACAACCGTAAACAACACTAGAACCACCACGTGACTTGATAGCACATTCGACTGGCGTTCCGATATGTTCAAAACTAGCGTGTATGTCTGCTTGCTAATCTTGACAGAAATATAGCTTTTCTGGTAAGCTAACGATACAACTCAGTTGTGCTGCCGAAGCGCTGTGGAAAACCCAAGGTAACGAAACGCACTCAGGTTGGACAGAAATTGTGGAATAGGTGTATGTTGCTGTACCTTATCATTCATCCTCTTTTCAGACATAAGTAACCTGAAACACTATCTTGAATACCAATATCGCCTCAGCCAAGTCCTCCGGCGAAGCAATGCGAGATGGATTTCATTCATCTGTGCTTTCAAGGTATTTCCAATTTGGCTGAATTAAAGATCCTGCACATGATGCCGTTTGTTTTGCTGAACCGTAACGGAACAAGTTGATGTTTGCTTCCGGTCTACCAGAAACGCCCGAGGGCCAAGTGGGGATCTGTGGATCACTTTGATCGTGGAAATCTGGAATGTGAAGTCTTCGCGTCCGCCCACTGCAGCGTCAAGTCGTTTCTGGCACGTTCGTTCATCGCCCCTGGGATGTCGGGGAATCACTGACGTCGTGCCTAGCTTAGTTTGCCAGAGTGATAAACTGGCAGCGGTCGCAAGATAACTCCGTCCGTCATCTTCATAGCGTCTTTCGGCGTTCTAAGTAAAACCACCGGCTTCCAAGACTCTTAGACTGTTGTCGATCCTGTGCATGCACCTTGTCGATGATGGGAAAGCATGTGCGTTAACAGCATTTTCTGCCTGGATGAAACCTCAACTCGTCCTGGCAGCTACAGCAGCGATTCAAGCGAATGGTCTTGACCATTACCCCGATAGTTTTTTATTTGCCGTGGGATCCTCCAGTTTCCCCATAAGTCTCTACGGTCATATACTTCCCCGGTGGCAGTGAGCTAAAGCATCTCGAACGATGATGTCGGATCGGGTAGGAAAACAAAGGCCAAACAATAGAAGGAAGAGACGACGGTGGTTTGGTCACAGTGGCTCACTGTTCGCGAAGATACCGCGAGAATCTTTACAAAGGCTATTTTGGTACGAAAATTCATGCTTCGATCATTTACAGAGCCTTTCCCCGATGGGCCGAATCTTTGGTAGCAATTGAACAGGTTTGGACAATCTCGGAAGCTCTAGTGCATCTCAGATCCATACTCCTTTAGAAAGGCGCTGAGCTTACGACATGTGGAAATTGATTGGCCCAAACTTATTATAACGAAAGATCGTTAGGGTTCCGCTATAAATCAAACCACAATTCAACGTTCTTTCCCTGCCTCGCATTCCTTACTTGTCTCATCCCTGTTTATCACTGCCTGTCAGCCATGATGTCTAACAGTGAATGGCACAATCGATCATCCTCCAATAACAAGTCCCCTCAGCACTCCCCTTCCCCATTATGGAACGAAGACCATGAACCGCGTCTTCATCCTGCGGACAAGATGCCGAGTCTTCGCAATCCTGAAACACAGGATGTCTTCCAGAGTATAGTCAAAGGACGCAAAAGTTGGAAGACATTAAGGGGAGGCGAAGTTGTCTGGCCTCCAGAGCTAGAAGCAGCCCTGCTGGAAGGTAATTGTTCCTAATCTGTCCAAGCTCATTCTGACATGCTGTAAAGGTCTCGAGAGCTATCAGCCTGATGATTCACGAGAAACGCGTCTTCTGGGGCGTTTCCCTCTGCGAAACAGGTTCATTTCCGACTTTATTTTCCATAAAACTGGAAAGCGCCGGACTGCAAAGCAAGTCGGCAGCCGGCTTCAACAGCTCCGTGACACATGTGGCGGAAAACAACGTAAGCCCTCAACACGACTGCAGTCTGCTCATGCTTATGTCGCGTAGTTCTTAGTCTGTTATCACCTTGTAGAAAGCCCGGTCTCCGACCTTCAAATTCGCTGTATCGGTCCTCGGTTTCTGGGGACAGCGACTCGAGTGAAAACTCCTCACCCAGTTCTCCTATCTCCCCGGCCAGTGGAGATCTAAATCTTCCTGGGATGTGGAGTCCGAAGTCACTGTCACCATCTGTCATCTGCATTGATATCCTTCCAGATAACACATCACCTTCCTCACCTGGTCGCATCCGCCGTCCCACCTCTCCTACTTGCATCGACGACACGGTTGTTTCGGTGTCGTCTGAACCAAGACTTTTAAGACGCATTGATCCTACTGTAACTTTCCTTGCCCAGTCCTCAGTATCGGCAACATCGACGTTCATCGTTACAGTAGATGGCGCGATGGTGCATTCGGAGGTCACCTCTCTTATTCCCCAGAATACGACACATATCGGAGCCGCCTGCTTGTACAGCACTCCATTAGTGCCTAATTATTGGAGCACAATAGTGCAGAGCTCTGGTACGTGCGGCTGAATCTCCATGGTATCTCCCTCTCACTTATGTTCAGATCCTACACAGTATCAGATCCATCAGACTGTAGAACGGAATGATCAGAGAGTCCCATCAACAATTTACTCTGCCATTTATAAGTTCCGCTACCGCACAAGGGCCTCCACTCACTATAGCCCTGCATATACTTCCCCCGCCAGTCCACACTCATCTCAATTTCTGCATTCCTTTCCGAGTACAGACGACGTGAACATGGTTTGCGAAGCCGACTACCTGAGACCCGAGTCATGCTACTCTTTCGAGCAATACCCTGGCCAGTGGAATTCTCGCTCCTACACCCCTCGCTCCGATAGCACGAGCAACTCGACAGAGTACCGGACCCATGACAGGTCTAGGTCAAGCTCGCTATCCCCGACGTCGGCCTGTTTTCCTGCCGATTTGTCAAATTATGTGAGTATAGGGTACCTGACTGTCAATCCACCCATCTCATTCGTCTTCAGGTCCTTTGAGCTGCTTTCAGGAGGCTTGTTGACATGTTACAATATACCAAATCACCGCGCGTGGTTCCTGTATTTGTACGTTGAAATCTGTTCCATCTTGTCAAGTCACTGACACTACCACAGATAGCTTAAAATTTATACATACATACCTTACTCTTGTCGATACCATTTAGTTCCAGTTTCGATGCTATTTTAACTTAACTTTGCGCTACTAGACATTCGTCAACAAAAGTCTTGATTGTCTCTACCATTCACTATATGTTGTATTAGTTAGTGGAGATATCAGATAAATTGCCCTTACCTTGTGTACGTGTACTTCTCGTACTTTCGGACCCGCGATCATGAACTTTAATATCACAGGATAAGCGATCTGTTGTTGAACAAGTGCTTAGCGATAGCCTTAGCCTACTCATACCATCTTATTGTCTGGCAGAGTCTATGACTGGATCCCTTTAATTGTTTAATCAACTGACTTTGATGTCTGCTTCTGAATATTCATGATGACATACATATCTGGTTAAAAAAAACAAGAAAACAAAACAGCCGTGATGACTACAACATGACAAGCTTGACAGTTTATGCAACAGTAAAGTCTCCAGACGTTGCGGTGAAGGCAGAGATAGAGCCGATCAGCGGCTTGGAGTCGCCGAAGTATCTCAAACGATAGGTGCCAGCTAGTGCAATAGAATTAGAGATGAAGCATGGGAGACATAATGTAACTCTACCGGCTGTGCCCGTTTCAATTGTCCTGTGTGTAATTAAATCATTGCGTCCTCTATAATCAGTTATTTACTTACCATGAGATGTTCACTGTACTGGTACCGAGGACCTAGTGCAAACTGAGCTCAATCATGCGAGGGATGAGAAAACCTACCGTATTCACCCGTGTCCAGCTGTATATAGTGGAAGGATGAGAGTCTGTTCTAACCGTTTTCCATTGACCTGACACCAGCTGATCGACAGTCAAGAAAGTGCCTTCTAGCCGAAGATTGTTCTATAAAGAGCATCCGTCAGGACTCATGCCACCAAAGTCGTGTAGAAAAAGAAGAGTAAACAGAACGCAATATTATTCACACCGTGCGTTGAAAGCGAGAGACAAGTAGAAAGACGCACCCTTGGGTTTGCGCCAACGAACTGTGCGACAACGGTGTCCCCAGCATTGTAAGGACTGCTGCTAACATCAATCAAAGTCTGGCCAAAAGACTTGCCGAACGGAGCCGCGTCGAAGACCACAGGCAACTACAAAAGCGTAAGTTAACCTGAGATGGAAGCCACTCGCAAACCTGCAAAGAGATAGCCTTGCTTGTCTGTTCGGGTGGAGCAGCGTCCGAGGCTGGGGTGGACGTAGGGGCTGTGTCTGCTAAATACGGTACTAGACTTGAGTATTTGTCGATATAAGCCTCAAGTGTGACTGATCGGTAGTTAGAACTGTATTCGAACGAAAAAAAAAACTCTACATTGCCCAAATATTGTTGAGGCACCCTCGTATCTCTGCACTGAATACTCTTCACGAGTAGCAACATAATGAGCATAAGTATTTGCTGGTCCAGCAATAACGACATAGGCATCGTCACCAAGAATGCCAGATGAGATAAGTTGCGCTCGTAAGGCCTCTCTAGAATTGAAGTTTCAGTAAAAGCATCAGATACAGAGGAATGAGAATGAATATAGAAACAGCCTCTCTCGCATGAACGATCATCATGGGATACGTTCCCAGCAATACTAGCCAACTGAATTGAGCCTAAGCGCTGTTCCAAACGCTCTGGACCCATCCCACGTTGCAAAAATAAATGATGTCAGTCAGCGTGAGGATACGCGGGAAGACAAAAGTAGATCCGTCATTTTGTGACTTCTTTAATTAAGATAACGAGAAACGAAGAGAAACGAAGGGCAAATATCGACCATGGGATGTCTTTGCGACATGCAGAAAAAGGAATAGCGAATCGCACGAAGACACGCGGTCCCAACGAGGCAGATTCAGGAAAAAAAAACACTGACCGAATTCGGCGCCCAGACATCGTCGTTAGCTCACCTGTGACATGTCCATCACAAAAATTGGGTTGGGTGAAAAGCAAGATAAGGTTTGGCCAAAGTCCCGGAACGGATAGAGTTCGTCATGGAAGAATCAGAAGCGATGTCAAACACAGCAAAAAAACAAGGCGGGTAACACTAACCGGGCATTATCAGCATCACTGGACCAAGAGTAAGTCGCCTTTACAAAAAACGCGGCTGTTTGCTTACCCAAATTGCCGACTCGCAGCATTTGAATGTCCACTGTACTTGGAGACCAGTTGTACGGAGTGGTCGCGTAGCCGGTGTTCAACAAGATCGGTTTGGGATACTGACAATCGACTTGATCTTGCGAAGGAACAGGTGTGATCGCTCCTTTCACTACCTCCCAGAAGGGGTTTCTAACATTCTTGGTCAGAATCGGAGGAAGCGAAGTACAGATATAGATGAAAAGCGAAAAAAATCTCAGTATAGAACGGCGGCACTGTGCAAGCGGGCGCTTAAAAGTGGCTGCGTTGAGGTCGGAGAAACAGATACCCGCGAAGCACCGGACCGCCACGAGAAGTATCGGAAATCGGAAATCGTGAAGGGAAATAGCAAAGAACTTGACTCCGGCGCCAAGGTATTCAAGGATCAATCCAGCGTTATAAGAACACGTCAAATAGCTGTCAGATGGAAAGAAAGTTAAGAACCATGCGAATATGTCCATCGAACAGTTGGAAGCCAAAAACATAAGGAAATGACAAAATGGAGATGGATCAGAGGACATAAGAAGGCGATCAAAGCGGCATCTCAGGCGAAAACCGAGCGAAGCTCAAAATGTGCGCTCATTCAACTCTGGCCCCATGGTCGACGGAGCGTGGTGTACGGAAGGACCATAAACACCGAGAAGACGATGATGCTGTTGAGGAATGCGAAATTAAGATCTTCATATCAGAGCAAAGATTTTGGACAAGATTTTGGACAAGATCCAAAATCCTCGCAAGAGAGTGGGGAATCAGAACGGCCTTGATCTAGCGCCGTAGATGTTAATCTCCAAGATGAATGGAGATTGTACAAGCTGCCAAAGCCCCAAAAGAAGAGCCGGAGGTCTGGAGCAGCGAAGGAAGAACAAAAAAACTGAGAATAGCGCGAAGATGACCGGGGGTAAAGAGTGACAATGGGGAAAGAATAGTCTAGTATGAAATTTGAACAGAAAGGGTTTGGTTGAGAAGTAAGTGTACTGCGATAGAATGCAGATTTATCGCGTCTTCTGCCGAGTGACGGCACTGTAGAATGTGGCGTATCGCCGGCGGGATGAACGTGGACATCCATTTGCTTGATTTGGGACACTAACGTTACTCGAAAATCACATCGAATTAGTGGAGTCGAACGCGTTCAGCAGGTCTGCCGGAGGGTGCCGAGGATGGACTTGGACCGATTTGATTGCGAGCGGAATGAAAACGTAGGTTGCACCGAGTCAAGAAGTAGGGAGGGGGGAAGGAGCCGAAAGGAAAAAAGGAAGAGAGCAGAAGTCAGGATAGGAGGGAAAGGGAAAGCATCAAATGAAGAATCCACTTACTGAGGCTGTGAGCTATTGTCACCCTGCACAAAGTCGAAAGCTCCGGGACCGTCAGTAGTACCTCCAGCAAAAGAGAAGCCTACAAAACAAAGTTTTTGAGAATCCAGGTGCTACTAGAGATCGAGCTTACCCATGGCGGCGGGGCAGGTCTTGACGGTTGTTCCATTCGTCAAGGTGAAAGTGTGGTTTGCCCTGCAGAATCGTATGTAAAGACCCCTGAAAGAGGAGAGAGAAAAAAAACTAACATATTGAGGTAAATGTGGACGCTCCTGACGCTCCCTTCGACGCCGGCTAGGGGTGGGCCGGTCATCAGCGTCTGGGCTGCTTGAAACTGCTTATCCCCAATGATAGCGTTGGACTCGAAACCGTACAGTGCCGCGGGGCCCGCGCCCTTGAATAGTTCAGAATGTGCGATAAGGAGTTTAGAGAGTGCTTACGGGAAGGGGAACAGTGAATCCTGGTCCTCTACCATGACAATCCTGTGCAGTTCCACCACAAGTGGAATGGTTGAATTCGCATGGCATACCATCGTAGGGTTGTCCGGGAGATTCGCAGAATGCACCCAGCGTGTTAGGGCTAGTATCGCCAACGTTAGCTAGCGAATAGTGTGTGTGAGGTCATGAATCATTCCTCGGGGATACGAAAACATACCCTGAGTAAAGCCAGCGACAAACGTCGCATTTCCAGGGAAAGCGTCAGGCTCGACAAGACTTTCGTATAGATAGGCTGCCATCCCTTTGTTGTCCGAAGACACGAGCGTGTTATTCTAGGAATGGTAAGATTGGGTCAGGGATGAAAATTTTAGTAAAAACTGACTTCATAGATACTCGTACCGTGCACGGCGAAGAAGCTCAGAAAGCCTCGGGCATTGCCAGTGGCGTCATCGAAACGAAGTAAGGTCAAATCTTTGTCTTGATCGTACTGGTATCTTGCTCTTTCGTCAGCAGGATTGGCCAAATAAGCACTGGGACTACGGTTGATATTCGCATCCAGGATGGTGGTATTCCCGAGGGAGAGTGTCCCGGGAGCGAGAGAGCTGTGCGCGCGTTGAACGGCGAGAACAGACCCCTGAATGATTGCGGCTGCGGTTTCATTGACATATCCCAAAGCGGTGATCTGCGGAAGGAGATTTTCGAGGTAGCCACCGACGCCACTATGTTGGTGGGTTCCTAAATTAGTCTGAGGAAGGCTCAAGCCCAGGAGATGTGAACGCACCGACGAATGCTATGTTACCGTTGTTGTATAATCCAGGATAGAGAGCAGTCAACTGTGCAACAATTGAGCGACGGACACCAGTGTCACCCATTGCAATATCAGCATTTATGAAGACGACGCGAGATGTAGCGTCGTTGCTTGTTTGATCTGCAATAATGAAGGCGCGACTTCTCTGTCGCATGTGTAGACCTGAGTCTGTCTGAGAGAGGTCTGCGTAGCCCATCATATTCGTTTCAACAACAGGACCTGTTATATCTGCAGTACCCAACCCGAGAAGGTATGTGGTCTGTGCGACTGAAGGCCGCGTAGAAGCGACCGCTGCCAAGAAGGCAGTTAGGTAGCAAACGACGCCGACCATTGCGTCGTACAGTGAATCAGGAAGTAAGGGCAGAATAGGCATCTCTACAGAAGACAATTCAATATATTGTCAAGAGAATCTTAAGTAGCATGTGGTGGACAATCACGAGATGTGGTCAAGTGGTGATGGAAGGAAGGATTGTAGCTATGGGTTGTAAAGAACAGTGAGTTGCTGGGGTCGACGCTACACAAGGGAAAATCGAAGACGACTACTTCAATCGAGTTGAGGCTCAGTGGTTGGAACAGATGACGTAATGTGTTGACGAATCTCTTCACGTGCCTCATCTGATCGTGTGAAAATATTGCGTTCCTTGGGCAATCTAACACCTACCAATCTCTTGATCTGTCAAAGTCTTACCGCCTGACTATCGGGCAGACAATGCTGATCCGCGCACTCTACAAAGCTGTATTCCCTGTTCCGTTGGTGATCGTCTGGGGCTGTCCTCCGAATTGATTGTGTACAGCAGTGACTAACTCTGAACCATTGATTGACTGCTCAACAGCGCTCAACTATTGATACTTCATGTCAGATGGATGACTGCAGTTTCTGATCAACTTGGGATTGCAATAGTGCAGGCTGTATGTCCTTTCTCGAATCTCCAGGGACTGCAAGTCAACCAGAATCTAGAAGCTGTCATCCTTCGGTTATATCACTTCAGTACCACCATCAATGATACTTCACACTGGCTTGAAACGATATCGTCGATACAGCAAATGTTGTCTTCAAGTGCAACTTTTTTGAGTCGTCCAGCTTGCGTGACAAGATAGATATGAGAGATGCGAGGGGAATCAATATCCCTACTGAAGTAGATACTATCTGTAGATCAGGGGAGAATAGATCAGTGGGATATCGATATCCCAAGGTGGGGGGGAAGGAGAAGTTCCGCCTCAGCACCGCCTGAGGGGAAAGCTTTGCGAGGGGGCACGTGACCGTGGGAAGCCGCCCGCCAAAGCTTCCAGGAACTAATCCTGAGCGCGCCAGTGAGTCTGGGATTCAAGACTGATCCAGACCCACCAGAACACTGAAGGGATGCGGTGGGAGGGCGAGAAAAAGATCCGCAAGACTGCGGATGAGGCGATGATGCTGGTCTGAAGCAACTAGCAAGTTGCAAGCCGGCAGGTCACTCTTGTCACACGTCTCGAATGAGACTGATGGCGGATGACCTCTCAAGGCAGAATCCTGACGTGCTCCAAGAGGGAAAAGGTGAGCATCTCGAATTGCTATCTATCTTGTCCTTAGACTAAGACTACGAGGCAGGCCTCTCGACTTGTCACGCAAGAACGCACCTCTTCGGGTCACAGCGCCGGCGTCACGCGATACCTCAGGCGCAAACGCGTGCATGTGGACCAGCTTGAGCGCACTTGCCAATGATTGGCCATTTTCTTCTGCTATACCTCCCTACAACACTTGCTGATCTCCAGGTACGCCTAGGAAACACGCTGGTGAACGGGGCTGCCGGTTCTCTGGACACAGAATTCTTTGGCAGTTCGTGTTCACATTCGGTTCGAGCTTTCTTATAAGCTTGCTCCAAATCTTCCTTTTGAAAAACTCCCTGTCAATGAACTGCGTTTCCTTCCGCCAGTTCTTGTAACACGCTGTTCGGAAGTACTTTCGATGCAACCAACTTTGGCGCTGGGTGTCCCCGACCACCCTCTACGCTCAGTTGACGCATAAAGCATTTACTTTGGCTCCTAATATATCTGGCACATGAAAGATCTCTGGTGCAAGCATGTCGGAAGACTGTCTCAAGCTAAATATTATCCGTCCCGCTGGAACCACGTTCAGTGCGAGGATACCCGTGATGATATGGATCTATGGTGGCGGCTTTGTAGGCAAGAGTGAGTGTCCATTCATTTTCTGCTATCTTACGTACTTGCCAGCCGGAGACGCCTCTACTTACAATGGAACCCAGCTTGTTGTACGCAGCGTTACACGAGTACGTATTTATCCAGCCAAACACTCCTCATAGTATCTATCCGCCAGGGCACTCCAATAATCTACGTCAACTTCAACTATCGTCTTGGTTCGCTCGGATTTCCGACGGGTTACGAGGCCGAGCTTTGAATCTCTGTTTGCGAGACCAAATTGCTGCTTTGAGCTGGGTTCAATCGAACATCGAAAAGTTTGGGTGACAAAACGAAGGTAATGCTCTCGCCCTCGTATTTTATCAGGTCTGAACGAGGTGGCCCTAGGTCACACTTTTTGGAGAAAGTGCAGGACCGGTAGCAATTGCTGACTCGTTTCTCAATTCACATCTCGAAGACTCTATCAGAGCAGTTTTATATGCTCGACAACGTTTACTTCCCTCTTTTGTCAGATATTCGAATCTGGTACAATGGGAACACACCACTTGCTAACATCGGCCGAGGGTCAACCGTTGTGGGACCTTTTCCTTTCGTTAGTTCCGCAATGTGCAAATGCACCAGTAAATGCCAGCTTTGAGTGTCTTCGTTCTGTACCCGTAGACGATATAGTCACGGCGTTCAGTACTGCTTTAGTGACAGGATGGACGACAGTCATTGATGGTCCCAACGGATTCATTCCAGGCTTGCCTTCCAAACCGATCACTAAAGGAAAGTTCTCTCGCATTCCCTTCATCTCCGGCACAAACCTTGATGAAGGTAAGCGTATATATTCTTCCGGCAATCGAAATAAATTCACCTTTTTAGGAACTCTGTTCGTCGACCCGTCTGTCAACGATACTGTTGCCTTGGAGCACTATATAGTTTCTCAGCTCCCCGGTATCTCAGATCCCTCCGAGCTGAATGCTGTCTTTCAACAAATGATGCAATTGTATCTTGACATACCAGCTTTAGGCAGTCCATTTGGGACTGGAAACGAGATGTTCGGTCTCAGCACTACATGGAAAAGTGCAGCTGCGATTAGCTGTGATGTGAATTTTGCCGCTCTTCGGCGTGGATGGATACAGGCAGCATCGGCTTATGGGTCGAGGCTATGGGTATTTGTTCAACGACCCTCAAACAGGGTCGGGTTCCCTTGGAAGTATGTCTTACCTATGAAGAGGAAGGGTTGTTCTAAAGAATTTACAGTTTCACATGGGAGCGAAATCCCATACGTGTATGGTTATTCTGTCCTTGGTAACACGACTGGATCCACCTTTCCTCCCTCTCCTGGATATTCAAATTTAAGTTCTCTTATTATGGATTACTGGATTTCGTTCGCAACATCTTTGAGCCCAAACGACGGCAAGGGAAGCAATCGTGAGGCATCGTTTCCTTCCCCCGCACATGTGTTGATCTTGCTCAGGGGAATTTTGGGAACCATTCACTCCGTCGCATCAGATTCTTGTTGAACTACACGGCGGCAATGTTACGCTCATACCAGACGCGCGTGGAGCCAATACGGTTCATCAACTGGAACTCTCATGCTTTTGGACACTAACACGAATGTTAATTGTACGACAAAAATACAGTACTTGATGCCAACTACGACTGAATATAATAGTATATAAATTCTGGTACTTCATTATAACAATCAATCTTCACAGTCCATCAGTATTTCTGTGCCACGAAATATCTGCCAACGACGACAGCCCCCTCCCGTTCAAAACCCTCGCTGATTTCAGCCAATAACTGCTGCATCCCAGCCGTTGTCGTTATCCTGGTACCTCGAGGAGCTTCGAGAACACCTTCCTGCAGCATGAGGGCGGCCTGATGCTCGAAGATAAGTGCCATGCATTGAATGGTGAAAGTTTCATATTCATCTAGAGATGCTCCCGCGATTCCCTTTGTAGAACGACAAGACTTGCCGGCCGGTGCGATACCCTGCACAGTGTCTACGACATGGAAGCCAGAGGCTTCTAGCATGGACGGAAGACGGAATGTGAGACTGCGCAACGTAAATTAGTAAGCGTCTGATAACGGGACACAGACGCACTCCGCAAGGAAACCGCGGTGGAGAGAAAAGCCCGTATACACGCAATTTGTCTTCGAAACCCAGTCATCACCAGCCATACACAGGTCAAGGTCGTGTCCGGACGCGTCCAATTGAGGGATATCTTTTTCACGGTAAAAGATAGTATCGAGTTCATCAAGGAAGAGGGTTCCTCCGGGTTCTAGACCGATCTGAGACATAAGTTGAGGGGGCTGACAGCAACTTACTCAGAAGCTGGTAATAGTTCTCCAACGCCGAGTCCCAGCCTGACCTCGTCAAACAGATTGCGAGATAGCTGACATGGACAAGATCAAACTTTCCGTGCAATGACGGATGAAAAGGTTTTGTGACATCTTGCTGGAAGGTAGTGATGCCAAACCGATCTGTAACACTTTTTTCTGGAAAAAAGCCCGTATTGATATCGCAAGCGTAAAGATTAATTTTCGGGAGGTTGCCTGCAGGTGCGTGGAGTCGTGACTTAATCTGGGGTGAGTTGGCCAGGTCAAGTGTCCAAACACAGGTGCCGGCAGCGATGTCCAAGATGTCAGTGAACTTGTCGAGGTCTCTCAGTACGCTAGAAGGTATTGCTTGATCATAGATCTTCTTCTTTAGAGCATACTGTGTCTTTAGCCTGGAAAGGTATATGGTTAGATCGATAATAGACGAGGTGGCTGCTTACCGCTCTTTTTCCGCAGACATGGCAGGAATGCAGTATAAGGATCCAGTGGGTTTGTTAACGGGAGACATAGCACGGGAGGAGTACTTGTTGAAGGATGACAACGGAAGGGATCCTTTAAATACGTGGACATAACCCGGACTGACTCGAAGGAGGCTGTCCGGGTACTCTGGTTGGCACTTAGGCGGTCCGCGTCAATCAGTGACTGTCGCCATCCTAATTAATGAATTAATGAGATGACATTATTGTCCGTGGTCACAGTATCGATTATCATTCCGCAGCTGTGAGCGGAGAGATGCAGCATACAAACTCGAACTTCAGTCTCAAGATGAGGAAAAAGTGGAGGCGTGGTAACTGGTTCATCACGTGGGCAAAGACTGTCCTCGGGAGTCGGAGCTGTTGACTTGAAACTTGACGGGTCATTCAATGGCTGTGATTTTGATGCGCCCAGTACGTGGGGAATATGGAGAAGCACGTTGTTCTCTGCGGAGCTTCAGAGCCTGTTTTACTCTCGGCCGAGAGTTAAGAAATTGTTAGACTTAGCGTAGCAGCCTAAGTGACTCAGAGGCTGACAGTGAGATAGACGATCGTCCACGCCATGTCCACGCCTCTATCAATCACGTAGTACTCGGCGCCAACGGCGTTAGACAGTATACAATACATATCTTGCTCTTACTGCCTGCCACCCTGACCTGTCTCCGAAAAAAAAACAATAAGCCGATATTTTCGCGCACCTGAGAGCGGTGGTGCTTTACGTCTAGCAGTGAATGTTGATACGTACGGGAATGATCTGTCCTACCGTAGACACCATATACTTAATATATAGTGTAGCCGCACGACAAATGAAAAGGGGAGCGGCTGCTCGGAGCCGTGCGCCTTTGCTTCACAGTAGACCAGAGTTCAAGTCGGGTTTGCCATACAGAGGTGCCCGTCATTGACATGAGATATTGACTCGTCATTCATGACTGCGATCGCTGGGAATTTCCTACTTCACAGATCGATCTGCCTTCAAATCTGTTTTCCTCTTTGCGATCTATCCTCTTAAAAACCTCGAGAGCATTTCCAAGTTATATTACACCGAATTGAGAATGAAACATAAAAAATCGCATCAATGTTGTATAGTCAATGCAAAAAAGTGAACATCTGATGGCGAATCTCCCTGGTTATAATTGCCAGCCTTGAAATAGCTCAGGGGTGCGTCGAGGGAGTATGTATCGAGTGTATGGAAAACGCCATTGATGGCAACTTTCAACAAGTTGGTGGAGTATTCGAGCTCGTAGCTGAACTGTGTCCCAACAGGTACATTACCCAAACTCGTGAAAACTTCGTCTCCTCCGGCCCTTGTTTGTTCAACACCAATAGTGATATCACCATTGGAGTTATAGTAGAGCTCGCAGACGGGTTTCGTGGAAACGCTATCGTCAATGTGAATTTGTCCGATAACTGTTCCGTATTCGCTATCGTCAGGTACGGTAACGATAAGAGTTGCTTTCATGCGGTTAGTCGCAGCGTTAGGATCCCAGCTATTTGCTTTGCCGGTGCTGGGATCAGCTTCGCGGAGCTCTGTGCGGCAGTGTAGGGAATTGGGTGTGGTGACGCATCCGGTTGAGCTGGGTGACCCCGGCACCTTCATAACCAAGGCTCCATCGCCACTTTCGGTGAAGAAATAGTGGTGCCCAGGATCTTGATAGCCACTACTTCCTTGTAGGCTACTGCTCGAGATCGTCTCTGGCGACCCTGACGATCCAATTGGGAGTTGTAATTCCCAGTAGGACATGTCGAAGTTTCCGCCAGGAGCAACAGAAGGATTAAGTGCTCCGATGACATTTGTTGTTAGAAGATGGATCGCTGCAATAGTCAAAGTACTGAATCCCAAGAACCACATATTGAATGAATGGGCAGGGGTTTCTTAATTCAAAACGGAAGAATGAATTGGTGTTAAATATCAGAGAGCGGCACCAGTATAGATTATATTTGTGCGTATGGAGACGGATCTCCCATCGTGAAAAGCACTTGCACGGGTTTCCATATGTAATTATCAGTCTGTTGAGCTGGAAGAGCATATGACTGATCAGGAATTATCTCGCTGATTGGCTGTCTACTAGAGGCACCCGTCCGAAGTCCTCGTGGAATAAATCTGAATAGTCAATATCTCTAGACCTCTTGAGACGCGAAGTAGGAGCACTCGTAGCTATATGTGTGCGGAATTTGGGATCCCACATCCGTTTATATCATCACAAGCATTTTGGAAGCTGAAAAACAACGGAACGGCTCGAAGAGACACCAGCCTGGGGACACCTGTAGCCGTATGTGTACGAACTCCGGGATTCGGCGCCATACCATCAGGTCTCGAGGGCAACGCAACGGAGGTGCAGTCACCAAACGGTCGTAGAGATGAGCCAAAAGTCATGACACTAGAGGGTTCAATGGTCCGAGAGTCAGTCTCATGCGACAGACCATGACCGCATGATCGTTGGACAATGTGCTCGAGTCTTGGAGTACTGGAGCAGAAAATTCGGTTAGTAGCCACGTGCCAAGGTCTCGCACCACCTTGCTCATCCTGTTCTTGCATTTCAACAACGGTTGAAGATTGCTCCATAACATGTGCAAGTACCGTTCTGAGCACGAAGGATGACGTGTTTTTATCGGTAGTTGTGAACCGAGATGGAGTAGTCTCGAGGATGTCACATACTTGGATCGTTTTCAGATTGAGGCCGCCAGGCAGACAACTGATCAAGATGGCGAAGATTGAAGGGGGCCGTAATTGTCGCATAGGCCACTATAGGGCATTCATTAACACATACTAGGATGATGAGTCGCAATCAAGCCACAAGGTTAGTGAGGCAGCTTCTGTAAACTAACCGTAAGTTGTAGAATGTGTCACATATGAGAGGTAGAGTCCGACTTGGATTCACAAAGCTCATGGTTGGGAAGAGTGAAGAAGTTAGGCACGTGCCATCTCCACCGTTACGGTATAGCCGTCAACGCGTCAACTGCTACGTTCTCTTTACCTCCGGAGTCCTTTTGATGATCGTACCTTCAGCATTCCACACAGTCCAACCCCCCCAGCATGTACATGGACTGCCAGCAGAATGTCGACAGTCTTGACGTACTCGGAGTCTCGGACGTTTCGACGTGCTTTCATAGTGTTCGTAAAACGCAAAGGAGAGGTATGCGCTACAAAAGCAGGCCGAGAATCAGCCATCGGTCATTGCAATCCTTGCATTGTCAGAAAGTATCTTTTCGATTTGGCTATTCGATTTCATCCCGCATTTAGAATTTTATATTTTCACCATTCTGGCTATCATTAGCTTGGGATTAACCGCTTTCCCTGTGTCGCTTCATAACTCTGCTGCCGTCACTGCACACTGAGTTCTAGTTGTCTTGGTTAGTGCGGATGAAACGACGAACGTCTGAACGTGTCCGCAAAGTGGGCCGAGATCAGCGACGACACGATTAGCTTGATATTGCAGACATTCACTATAAATGTTTTACTGCGCCTCGATCCAGCCGAACTCTTATCGCAGGAACGACAGCCTTCCCCGAAGCTATCAAAATTACGAAGAAGGGGCACTTGAATTTAGCGAATACTCGTTAGTCGTCGCTAATACTCGATCGTCAGGGGAGAAGTGGACCTGCCTGGAAAACGTATAGGGGCTCATACTAATCCTCTCTTCCGTGAGCGACCGTGGTTTGACTTTGCATTCACGAATGTAACCAACGTTCTTTTCTCTATCCCCGCGTTTATCGAAGTGTGGGCACAAGATCCAGAGAAAGTAATCAAGCTTTAAGAATTAGATTGTCTCGTGCGTCTTTCGGTGTTTTACTACTTTCGACTCGGAGTTTGAGCTAACGGTGAACCGTCTTCTCCGGCGCGTCGATAGCGAAGGATATTGGTGACAAATTGGCTGCCGCTGGTGTTTACTGCATCCGAGGAAGGTGTGTACTATCATTCCATCGTTTTTGTCTTGAAGTAGAATCCACCATAAGTTTCATACCCAAGGGGGTGGCGGGACCGGATTCC
>QLOY01015824.1:0-11746 GCA_003313965.1 Megacollybia marginata
ATGCAGAGTCAGGTGTTTTTCTGGGTTTCTAGCTCTCTCTCTGCGATCTCATTCTTCCTTTCCTTTCTGAGGAGCTATCACGTGACTTCGTCGTTAGACTCTGTAGCTAACACTCAATACTTCTCGTACCAGTAGACATTAACCAATCGAGTAAATCAACTAGTCAGGTTCCTTGACAACACTTGTCACCTAATAGTACTCCTTACTAAGTAATCCAACCTCAGTAGCCAGCTAAGTCACAGATCGACAGCTAGTAACGAGCGTCGAAGCTCCGAGGGTGTTCAACCTTCAAGTATCAATATCACGGACACTCTAAGCGAACCTATACTCATCCTCGGACTTCTAGGATAGCCTAGGAGGTAGTTCTTGTCGATTTGTAGGTCTAGCCGCATAACCGGCATATCATCGGACTTGTTTGTCATAGCATCTGTACATTCTTGGGACCTAGGATATGAATAAATTATGGGACCCGGTGGTGCAAAAAATTCTACAGATCAGAGATTTTGCAGAGATTCGGATCGTTGGATTCGTTGCATATCAAGTCTGAATAATCAGCTAGGGCCAGTTTTGACCGGCAATGCCCGCTACTACTTCAGTCGTGAGGGCCATGAAGACAAAGGCTAAAGTATACATACAAAAATACACGCGATATCATACATTCAAAGTACTGTCCTTTTTCAATCATAAGTTCATTCCCATGCACCTTATGTAATATGTCACACCTTAGCTCTGAGTTCATGGGCCAGTAGAGGCTGTGACATCCCAGTTCATGCCCATTTTTGAGTGGAAAATGAAATGCACTTATAATAAAGCCAATGTCACCAAACACCACAGAAGAGTGATTCAGAAGCCAAAATAAGGGTATTAGTCCATTTTATCACTTTTTTTACAATGTCACACTTACCAGTTCAGAGCTCAGGATTTTGTGTGACATCATGTGATTTTAGTTCAGTTCATGGTCAGCTGTGACCTGTGACGAACTTATGATTGAAAAAGTACAGTACAGTAACTCAGTAAGCTAAACTAAAATTTTCAACTCTTTTTGGAGGGGGACATTTCCAAGGTCACCAGCAAGTTGTTGTCGTTAGCAGACCTTGCTTTTCCTTTACCAATATCTTGTGTGGGGCTCTGTAATTCTTCGTTGTCAATATCAGCGTAATATTGAATCTTCGGGATGACGCTTGGTTCGGGAGATTGGTCACATATTTTGACAAAGGTAACTTGTAATTGGAAGACATAGCATGGCGATAAGACTGAACAGAAGAGGGATCAAAAACTACAGGGACAGGATCTCCATCCACAAAAGTGAGAACATTGCCAGAGCTGTGCAGGTCGAAAGACATGATGGCGCACATAAACAAACAAACAAAGAACCCACTGTTTGTAATGTAAAACAACAATAAGAGTGCCGAGGTGCCTTTTTGCCAGGATGGAATGGAGAGACAAACCAAACTTCAGAAGGAGAGAGTGCCTTCTACAGCCAAGATGCC
Organism: Megacollybia marginata; assembly: GCA_003313965.1. Taxonomy (NCBI): domain Eukaryota; kingdom Fungi; phylum Basidiomycota; class Agaricomycetes; order Agaricales; family Porotheleaceae; genus Megacollybia; species Megacollybia marginata. The sequence goes on from QLOY01015824.1 coordinate 1,491, forward strand.
TATTGACATACCAAACAAAAAAGCACAGCTTTCTGACCATTTTAAAGTTTTACTGTGAAACCTTAAATAAGGGCGCCCTAAATAACCCCCTACCATAAAGGTAGCAGGAAAAGCTGACAGAAAGTCGGTCTCAGCATATCATAACTCATAGATATACTTGTAATAAACATTTGGATCAATTCTGGAGACTGTATGTTCAGTACAAAGTGAGATGAGCAGACTTGCAAAACGAGCGTGACGTCCTTCTGTCAGAGTTTGCCGTTTAAGAACACTGTTGCTTAGGGCAGGGCCGAGTGGAGTTCCTCAATATGTTACATTCTACCTTCCCTGAAGGAAACTTGGCTTGGAAGTGAGGGGATAACAATTCCAAGAGTGATTTTGCAAATTTTTGCAACTCTACCCCAAAGATAGTACTGTACCATTTCGAGCAGTTCGGCAGCCACTGTGACCTGTGACATGCTGTCCGAACTGAAGTGCCTGGAAGATGGCCTTGGGACCTGTGACCTGCCAAAAATTTCGGCAGGTCAATAGAATTACAGCACAAATATACCGTTATAAGTACAGTATACAAGGTGTGTGAACGTCAACCATTTTGCAACCATTGAAAGACTTAACAGTAGCTTCTCAGAAGCAGACGGAAACCTAAATGCAAGCCTGTCAAACAAAAATAGATTCATGCATCGCTGGAGGGCCTAGAGACATTTCATAATTGTTTTCTGCTCAAAAACAAGATATATATAGGTGTGACCACTTATCTGAACCATCCAGCAGAACCCTATGTGACCTGTAACCACCATGAAATTTCGGCAAACTATTTTGAGTGTGACGCGTGACCTGCCAAACTGCTCGAAATGGTACAGTATTGCATATTCATCATATTAGGCTCATGTAATATGCCTGGGGGTTGTTATGTGACATACCATGTGGCTGTGCAGACATAACATATTCGACCATTTCCTGTCATTCTACCAGCTTTAATCTGCCTCTTGTGACTGAGAATATCCTTAAATGTACTCAGGATGCTAATGGAAATTACAGATCACTGTCCCAGAGGTTTTCTTTCGAGTTTTGGTAACTTTTCCTGCCGTCCTCTTTTTGCAGCTTTTGGGCATTCTCTTTTCATGATGGCATGCACCACCACTATATGAGGTGATCTATGGTCCACATCTGAGCAGCATACCCAAGAGACAGCCTAGGTATGTTGATTTCCTCCATGAGGAGTCGGATCATTAATGATTACAGCATCACCAGTTGATTTCCCTTCCTTAATCCTTATCGCCTCCCCAGGCTCAATGCCAGTCATCAAAGCACCATCTTTGAGTCATCATTAGTTTAATCATTGTTTTTTGTACGAAATATATTGATGATGGTGCCGCAGGCATGGAAAATAGAAACCATCTTGGTATTCCATGGAGGATGGGAAGCTTCTTAGCAAGTAAATACCTTGTCTATGATTTCGCAGTTGACAGAAACCTCAGGCTGGTAAAGCTGGAATGGTACACTGGGAAGTGTGCTGATTTTTTTGGCCTGTGTCTGATGTTGCGCAGCTTGTCACTATGCCACAGGCAAAAAAAAAGCAGCATTCTATGTTCAAGCACTACATGTATTGGTACTTAATGTGCAGCTCATCACTACTATTGGTGAACCATGGACCCAGGTTGGCGCCGCAGGTGGAAAAAAAATAGCGTTATATAATAAGCAGAAACAAGCACTCTCACTCAGCCTCACCTACACTGAGGGTTGGAAATAACTAGCTTTTGTTCAATCCGGGTCAAGTCAATCTAATGATCATATGAGTGACACGATGGAATTTAAAGATAAAAAATACAAAACAATCAAGAATCGAACTTGAAGCTTTAGCTTACATAAAAACATGTGCTTACCGCTAGACCACATAACCACATATGTAAAGCTGCCATAAAGATACATAACACCCCTGGACTGCATCTTGATTAACTTGATTACCCCCAGACATAAGACATAAGCCTCATATTACACAGCTGATCAGTGCCTTTTATGTAAAAACAGAGTCGCTGACCGATTACGCTATCCCTGGTATCAGCCTGTATGCTACTTCTTGTCTATATGAGATCCATTCTTCCCTGAACACCTTCTTCAGCTCCACGTCCTCCAACGCACCCCTTTTCCACAAACTGACAATACATATACTGCTCAAAGTCAAGTATAAGGTTACCAACCAGAAACCCAGGCTGTTGTTCAGAATTGCGCATTCACTAACCCAGCTCCCGCGCGACAAGTGCATGAGGAAGGAATGATGAGGATCTGTGCAATGTACCCAGGATGACGAACATAGCCGTATGGTCCAGCGCGTACAAGTTTATGGGATTTTTGGATGCTGATTTCAAATGTGAAATTCTTATCTAGGGTACGGAAGCACCATAGGCGAAGTGAGCCCATGGAGATCACCAGTGCGACCCCTAAGACGAACTCGGGAGATATCGTCGCAATACCGCGGGCAACAGAGAGTTTCGAGGTGGTAGCGCTCTCAATGGCAGGGCAGATACGAGCGAGGATGAAGTCTGGCGAGAGCTGTGATTTGGAGAAGTATGTCGGGTAGTATAGTGAGATGATGACAGCGGTTTGACAAAGATTTGCAAATGTGATTGCGCTCTGTTAGACCATAGGAAGAGTCAGAGTCGCTTTCGAGTACGAGATGAACGGTGCTCACTTTAGCTAGCACTGCCGAACTACGGATGGTGCGCCTAAAGAGTCCATCAGTGCTGATCTTTTCTTTGGATGATGCAGGAGGATTCGGAGGGGTCAAGGATCTCCAGTAGTAAACTCCTGCAAGGAACAAGAGGATTAACTTGATGCTGGGATGCATGTTGAATTCAAAGTTTGCTGTGGGATATTCTGAGTCCTTACTTTTTTAATTAAGGCTCGGTCTTTCGACGCCACTAAGATCTGTTCCTGAATTATGCTTCTTTGCTTCTCTCGCCTTCTCTTCCGATCATTGTCGTCACCGCCGAATGCCGTTTCCACTTGGTTTCCACCGTGATCACTAATCAATCCAAAGCCCTTGCATGGAGTCGTGTTGGAGTCGCGAATGGTCGCAACGGGCCTCATACACGTACCTTGATGTTCTCAATCCAGCGATAGCTCGACCAAGGAGCAGAATTTACTGCTTGTTGTCAGGCCATCGCAGATCCTCAGTCTTCAAGTTAGGTCCAGGATTACCCTCCAATTTCATGACAGGGAGGGCTTGAACAAAGGATCCAACGCAGACTAGGGTCAAAGCGGAGATTGTCAAGAAAACGATCCGAGGAGGCGAATTTGGACTACATCATAACTAAGGAATCCTCAGTTGGAAGTCAGGCAGTCAGAGGCATGCGAGCCATAGTATGTACTTACATGTACTTCAAATTCAGTGGCTCTGCTAGAGTGGACTCTCTGTTCTTTATTCTCCATTGGCATACAAGTGAAAGTTTCCCTGTACACATATGGACTGCTTGCCAGAGCAAGATTGATCTGGAGTGGCCGCCGTGTAAGTATACCTCTGCTTCCTACCCAGCACTGGACAGAGTCCTCCTGCTTGGGTCTTTATGAAAGGAAGCTAAAGCCAGAAATCTGAGGTCTGCATTTCCATATCGATTCGACGCAAGGGGGTGTCACAAAAGAATTTTCGGATATACCATTACATTCTCATTTAAGAGCCCCAAGGTTGGACCGACCGACCAACACGTGACCTTCCTACGCCTAAAAAGGAAATTGTGCCTGATCCATACCAGCAACGAGGATTGTACGTCCACACAGTCCAATATTATGGGTCAATTAGCATAGAGATATATTAGAAGCATACTTCAGGTCTCTTTCTTGTCCCATTTGCACTACATTGTGTGCTATTCTTATGTGATCCCACGGCTCTGATATTGATTGGTGTATGGCAGTCTGGGCATGTCACCATTCCATTTGTGTTCAGCTGAATCTAGAGAGTTTCTCAGGCTTCTGGACTCATATAATGACCCAAATAGTACTTACATTGACCATATAGGCTCAATATGGCTATTCAAGACCAGAAAAATGTGACCTCCCAAAAATTTTTAAGGGCCCGATTGACCGATTGACCGACCATCCCTATATCCGGAATTTTACACGTGACACCCCCTTGATTCGACGGTTCCAAAGTTTATAGTTCCGAGACGAGTCAGACGACAGAATGCGGTTTGAGTATTACACTGTAGTTTTGCGTACACCCGAAGAATTCATATGACATTCTCCGCTGGCAACCCGCGCGGTCAAAGTTCCAACTGCCGATGAGTCGTCTTTGTAACCATCCACTCGAAGCGACTGGTACAAGTTCCTCGGTCGTTTCATTGTTCGATTTACGTTGACTCGAACCATCCAAACTGTGCGAGTTGAGATCGAAGCCCGAAGTTCCTCCGGAAGGCATTATTGTTTGGAATTCGTTTGGAAACTATGCTCCCTCTACGACAATCACGATGTTCAAGAATTTGGCTCGTTAATTGAGCTCAGACCACGTCAGAAACAAGGTGATCTGGTCCTCGGGATATCGTAGGAGGTCCTAGACCTTCCAGGTAGAACGTGATGCGAGGTTCAGCACCGAAAAGGAAGGTCAGTAACGTGATCGGCAACCACAAGCTTAGCACAGCTTCTTCATGGTCGACAGACTCCCGCTGGATGTTTGGACAACAGTGGTTGGATTTTTGACTCTAAAGGATTCTATCTGTTTGATAAGTGCATGTGTGATCGTGTTCTCCTTGTCTTTTCTTATCTGCTTTGAATCTGCAGACATGCTCAACGCTTTATTTCACGCGCCATCCCTGGACCGTTGCACTAGAGACTGCGAGGACACTCCAGCCTTTGCCATGCCCTCCTGACCAGGACTTTTCTGACTTGGATTTTGAAACGTTACGCGATATTGCATGCAGAGCCAACCGACTGGAACATAATTGGTCTCAGGACAAGCCGGAGTGTGTAAGGGTAAGGACCTTAGCAATAGGAGATTCAGAAATCCCAATTGCATATGTCCCTTGCTACCCGGTTATTATAACCTGGTCCCGCCGACTGGAGAGTCTCCAATGTTGGAACATCGAGACGCAAACATGTTTTGGCAACATTGAACATGTGTTTAGTGGTCAATGGAGTCCAACTGTCTCCAGACCTCACATAGAGCAGGGCCGCATGACGCTTGGGGTGCTTTCATGCCACCATGACCCTACAGTGTGAGCTAGATTCCGAGTCCTTGCTTGTACTCCCATTCTTCTTCAGGCCTTCGCAAATTGTCGTCATTTCTGTGGACTACTCTGTCAAGGGTCATATGCGCTTTGTCGAGCGCTTCAGAAGGGCTTTATCCGGATACACGGCCTTCACCGATACGAGGATTCTGCTAATACAGGGATTGGTGAAACTCATTATGTGCTCTCCGTCATTGGGCTTCGCCTTTCTCAGTACCACAGCCTGCTTTGCATTCAGTGAGACGCAGGAACGCATCAGCGCTCCCACTCGACCTGAGATTTGTGGCGGCGAAGTATATGTAAGGTTGGAAACCCACTTTGATTGCTTGACTCACTCTATTCTAGCTAGCAGACCTATACGTTCGTGACGGAAATGTTCACATATATTACCTGCGTTTTTTTGATAATCGGCCAAAGGTCGTCACGGTACTGATGCCGATATCCGCTATCATGAGCGACGACTCATCAGATGGGTTGTCTTTGACGAGCGAGGGTGCATACAAGTCCTGCATCTATAGGCCAGCCTTCGTTAGCGCACGGTTTGGCAATAAAGGGTTCACCGATTTAATCTTGTGGACAGCGTCTCAAGATGATCACCAATTCCAGTTAAACGCGCTCAGTTCGCACAGATTGATGTATATGGGTGTATCTGCAGGACTTGTTATTATGGACTCTGGTAATGGCGACCTTACGCTCTACCGACTTCATGCTGCTGATCCACCGAGATGCACTGAACATAGTCTTTCATGGCAGATGCTTGGTGGCATCAGACCGGCGTCTGAAGGTAACATCGTTTTCATTGACGAGCACCTCGGTATCATGTATCAATACTGGCCACGCCTGGCTGAGATATCTGCTTTGTACTATGCTTAATCTCTATACCATGATTGACATGCATTCAAACCCGTGTGTTCTGGAAAGATTGTGCGCTAAGCAGGAAATTTTATGAATGTTCGCGAATGGTCGCACCGCAACGGGTCTCGTGACCTACGCGTACCTTGATGTCTTCTCAATCCAGCGATAGCTCGGATTCCGACCAAGGATTTGATGACTGGATTGAAGAGAGCTCCTCTCTGCCACCTTGCAAGTCGTTGTTCTCCGCGACGGAACTTGCGACCGTTGCCGAAGCCCTCGAATATGACAAACTTCAGCATGGCTTTGATTTCATCTCTTTCTGCTCTGGATGGGATCTGTACCACAGAGTCAGGCTCGTGAACTATATTCGTAAAACTGTGGGTCTCTAGGTGTCATCGACTGCAATGACTGGCTAATTTTCGAAGCATCCGACGCCCCAAGAGGTGCTAGCGCTCAAGCCAACGGACCCTGTGCTCGAGGACGATGCTTATCTGATTCCCGTTATTCAAGACGACCCCTTGCTTCGTATGTTACTCCATATTCTTTGGCTAATCTATACCTAACAATTGCAGAATTCGAACCAGCAGATTCTGCATGGACAGATTCCGAAGACGAGGCACCCAAATCTCCAGAATCAAAGATAAAGTCTCTCGAGCGACAACTGGCCCAAGCAAAAGCAGAATTTTCTGCTTTCCGTCAGGCCATCGCAGATCGTGCTCTCAATGCAGAGCCCTCAATTTTAGGTCCAGGATTACCCTCTAATTCCATTGCTTCTACCCATCGTGACGACGACACACACTACTTCAAATCTTACGGAGAAACGGCAGTCCATCATGCAATGCTCTCTGACAAAGTCCGTACGTCGACCTATGCCCAATTCATCCTCTCTACCCCAGACCTCTTCTCCAACGCTGTCGTCCTAGATGTTGGCTGTGGAACCGGTATTCTCAGCCTTTTCGCCGCACGCGCGGGGGCCCGGAAAGTCTACGCGATCGATGCAAGCGATATCGCAATAAAGGCCCGAGAAGTCGTCAAACGCAATGGCTTTGACAACATCATTGAGGTTATCCAAGGTCGCGTAGAGGATATCCAGCTCCCTGAAAAGGTAGACGTTATCGTCTCGGAATGGATGGGATATGCTCTTCTCTATGAAAGCATGCTGGATTCTGTTCTCGTCGCTCGAGATAGGTTTCTCAATTCCCCAAGCATCACTCCTGCTTCACCTTCCTATGATTCTGATTCCCCGACACCCCGCTCTCTGACCGGCGTTCTAGTCCCCTCCCAATCCCATCTCCTCCTAACCCTTGCCAACACTCACAACACACAATTCGAGAAAGACCTGTTTACATTCTGGGACGACGTCTACGGTTTCGACATGTCCCCCATTCCAAACCGCGATACCCTTTTTGTAGAATCCCAAGTCGAAGTCTTACCCAAAGAAAGCCTCTTAACCACCGATCCTGCAATCGTAAAAGACATTCATATAGGGACCATTCCTTCCTCCTCCGACCTGGATTTCACATCCGAGTTCACCCTAGTGTCGACGAGCGAGAAGAAGAAAAAGCTTACAGCTTTCGTCGTTTACTTTGATACCTTCTTCACACCGTCCGGTTCTCCCATCTCTGCGGGAACGAAAGTCAAAAACGTCACGGAAGACGATCCCGTCTTGATGGATATTTGGCAAGTCGGGAGTTTGGCTACCCGACGGGGGATCCAGAGACGCAAGTCTTCTGCGTCGCGAGGGAGGAGGAGCTTGTCGAGAAAGTCTTCGTCGAATGAAACTGAGACCCCAACGAGGAGGGTGGATTCTCCTGAGCGTGATGCTTGTAATGGTACTGAAGAAGAACATGAACGTATCACATCGTTCTCAACGTCCCCATTCTCGATTCCGACGCACTGGAAACAGACCCTGTTTTTGTTGAGAGAAGGTGAAGGGGATATACTTGAGGAGGGTAGGCTCCTTCTCTTTCGTGTTGGTTTTTGCTAACCAAAATGCTTTGTCCAGGTACGATCGTGAAAGGAACATTCTCGATGCGGAAGAGCGAGGAAAACTCCAGAGAGCTGGATGTTGAGATTCGCTGGAGGGTTTTCCCCCAAGATGGTGAGGGGAAGGATACAACAGTTGAGCCGGTCAAGGAGCCTGAGGAGAAGGTACGCACCTGGAAAGTACGGTAAGAGGTACGGTGTTTGATCTAACGAGCGCGAGAGTAAAGTGTATCTTGGAAAATATTTTCTTCTATCTAGACATTGATGTAGTGCTTACCTGTTGTTTGGGACAATGTCGGAATTTATAACGCAAGCCGTGCTTCACTTGTTTTTGGATTCGAGTTCCGCGCTGCATACATCGTGACGCAACAAATGGTCTCGAGGTTGACCTGTGGATGCAGATCCTTCCCTGTGAGATCAAATTGGTATTTTACTAGCTCAGAAGTACAGGTATTCAAGCGTAGTATAACGCAAAGATCGCGCCCACTGCCGTAGAGACGAGAAATAAAGGATACCAAGATGATCGTCAATTAAAACAAACTGACCTAACATCCATCGGTAACGAAAGATGGTGTTCGGTCAGCGGATCCGCACCAGGATGAAACCTAGTGGGCCATCCCGATCGGGTGGCACTTCCGAGTCCCACAGCAGCCAATAAGCCAAAGTCAATATGGTCAAGATAAGCAATGTAAGTCAATTACTGTCATTTCATTTCTTCATATCGAACCTCATTGTCCTGTCAATGGAGATCATCACTGATATGATGCATCAACATATGCGAGTAAGATCCACCCAAATGGTGAGGTGGAGACCATCACGATGTAATGGCAGCATCAGGGTGCAGTGTTTCCAATAAGTCCAGTGGTTCGGAAAGATGACCAAGTTCTGTCCGCAACAAACGGGACGGCAGTAAACTCAATCGTTGAAACACAAACTGAAATGATGGCATCAAACGCGCTCACTGGCCACCAGGCAGTGCTCGTTGGGAATCGAGTGTGGTCCGACCACCACCAACCACGAAACAAGGAGGCAATATGGTTGCAAGATCCTTCCCAAGACGGAGGTACAACTAAGACTGCGGATTATCAGAAATGGAGAATGGAGCTGTACAACATCCTGGACCACACACAGGTTAACTCCCACAGAGTTCATTCCTACATTGTGGATATCAAGATGACACCTTTTTATAGACAAACGATGTATACGGAGTAGTCCGTATCGTATAAGACATGTACTTAGGAAAAACATTTTCGCTGTGAACCAACAGGGGTAAGTTAGTGACGTCGATATGGAAATCACCCCGTGCACGGAAACTTTTGAACAGTATTTAGACCTGGTCAAAATCCTGCTTTAAATGTTTCCTTTAGGGCAGGCCTTAGAATCCATCCTCAAGTTTTCTTAAATACTGTATTTTACGCAATAGCGACGGTCAGAATCGACGATTCGGCAACGATTCTGACAACGATTCTGATCCGATTCTGGAACGATTCTGATGTCAGAATCGTGTGAGAATCATCTTGTACTCTGACCGTCACGATTTACCGTACCAATTCTAGCAAGATTATAATGCTTGATTGTCATGCTTAGTCCATACTACAGGTTATAAACGAATCATTTCTCCCTTTTTCACACCATGCCTCCCGTCAAGCAATGCCGCCTAGCGCGCAGCAAAAAGCTCCTTCGTCTGTATACCAAGGCTCGAAGAGCATACAAACAGCACAGACAGAAGCGGGATGCCCGCTTCCGCCGTTTAATTCGACTTTCTCGTGCTGATACCCCTCTGCGTCGCAGCCGTCACTCCTGGTCAATGTCTAGCCTCTCAAGCTTCAGCTTCAGCTCCAGCTCCAGCTCCAGCTCCGACTCTTCTCTCTTCTCTCGCAACTCCATGGACACGGCCAGCTCTGATATCGAGCTTGGTTTATTCGACGACGATGACGGTGATATGGGGATGCCTGGGCTGGAAAATGTGAGTGATGAGGAGGATTCCGAGTCTGAATCAGATGACGGTTGGTCGGCAAGTGGTTCTGGTGACAGTGAGATGTTTGCGGATGATGAAATGATGTGGAGTGATGAGGATGAGGATGAGGACGCACCACAAGGCGCTTTTTGGGACCGTTTGAGGAAATGGGTAAAGAAAGTAAATAGAAACCGCCCACCAATCCGTACCGCACGTGACATGCCCAAATCAAGTCAGTCATC